>JAODUE010070685.1:1745-9245 GCA_027564755.1 Amblyopsis hoosieri | reverse complement strand
TAACGCACACACACCCTTTATCTCACACTGTTGTAAAGTGGGCGGGTGAGAGGGTACAAAGTGGACGAGAAGATAGGGCCGTGTGCTTGAGGTCAGACTGCTTTCCTGCTCCTCGACTCGGGGCGCTCTCCCTGCATGACCTTCCCCCCCCCCCCCACTCCCCCAAGTGGTCCGCCGGCGTAAGGTCAGGGGGACAGACAATGGACAACAGATAGAGATGGGGGTGAGCAGGGATGTGGACTGGCTGTGACAACAACTGAGCTAATGGCTATTAGAGCGTGGGGAAGGGGGTGGGGGGGGGTGGGGGTGGCTTGTACGCCGGCTGTGATCTCTTCGTACAGCTTACTTGGGGAGAACTTATTCAAATGACGGAACGGACAGCACCTAGGAGAGGAGTGACCTCAAACCGCTGGGTTATTGTGTCCCAGTGTGTAGGTGTGTGCACTGGGTACACCCGCCCACACTGATCGTCTAATAATGGTTTGGCTTATTTCTTTCCCGCCAGGCACTGAAACACGCTGTTATCAAGGACCCACACCTCAAATAATGTCACAAACCAAAACACATTCTGTACTAGCCAAATGCGGAATACTGCGCTAGTAACATCTGACTCTCTTATCTTCTCTTATTGGTGCACCTTTACAAAGCAAATACCTTTCAACACATGTCCACAACAGTATCTAAATGCAGACACAACGTACTATCTTTACGCCAGATTAAACACGGTATGAAGAATGCTGGAGAAAGATCGTTATTTAAACTCATCAAAACAAGAACACCTCTCCCTTCAATGCCACTCTCATGTGCTCCCTCAGAAGCTCCACCCCCTTCAATGCCACAGGGTGCTCCCTCAGAAGCTCCGCCCCCTTCAATTCCATACCCATAGCTTTCCTCAAGAACAGATTTGAACACTGTGCTCTGCTGGCTCTGGACGTCGCCATCTTTGCAGTACCTCACTCTGCCTGTAACTCCCCCCTATTCATTATAATGGTTAAAATGCATGGCTAATATATTATTATTAACTAATGAGTTATAAAATGCCCCCCCTCCGCCCCCCCTCCCTACCGTTGGCATGAACTAGCCATAGATACCAAAACCATTTTTTTTAACTTTTTTTTTAGTTGGATTCATTTCTCAGCACCGGAGTGTGACACAAAGTGCATTTAGCTTACAATCGCTCACCCTACCTTTAACTTGCACAGCCGCAGACACAGTTTTGGAAAACTAAACTAAAATGAAACACGTTTCATCAAAGTTACGCGTGGTTAACAGCTTCAAGCTTTTTGAGGATATTAAAGTAGATACAAGGTGATGATCACCTCGTGGGCCACGGACATGGGTCGCAGTCAAAGGCCCCCGGGCCATGGCGTCAATGTGGATGCGAGCGAATCCCTCGCTGGAAACTGTAGAACGCCACGCCCCCCGACGCCACGCACTCTTGACTTTTTCTCTTACGCAATTACCACACGAGTCGACTCGAGGTTACGGTGGGGACGTTCCAGTCTATAACAAGCAACTCTTTAAAATAACTCATGTTTCAACAGCACGGAAAGTACTGGAGAGTGGGTGGGGGGGGGGAAAACTGGAATGATAATTGCATCATCTGCGCTAATGGCAGCTATTACCACAACAGCGATGGTGACCTGGAGGCCAGGGAAAGGGAGGTGGGGCGGCCGCGTTCCTCTCCGGTGACCTCTGCTCGGGAGAAAAAAGGGCGAGATGGGGCGGGAGTCATGGCGTCAGGGGCGTCGTCCACCCAGCCTGGCCCCGTGAAAACCCCCAACATCCCCCCCCATTCACACGCTAAGACAACAGCCAGGCCTCGCTGTGACCCCGTGGGTGTGACACACAACCTTTGCCTTAACCTCCTGGTCGTAGGTCACAGCTGCTGCTGACCGACTAGGACAGGTCAAAGAGATGGGATGGGTGAAGGGGGGCAAAGGTTGAACAGTGAACGAGGGGGGGGGATTTAATGAATATGGGTGATGAGACAATGGAGAAGGTCAGAGGGGGATAGTTTGGAGCAAGGAATTACGGGACAAAGTTAGGGTTTGTGGTAGCAAGTGAGAGAGATGAGAGAGAATACTGTAGCAAAGCCAAGCATGTGAGGATGAATTGGTTTCGAGCACATATCGACCATTGTCTCTCTCATTGTCTCGACTATTCCCCGCCCGAGCACAATGGCGTCACCGGGAAAACGGCTTCATACTGGTGTGGCGAGGAAGGTAAGCCGCGCGCAAGGTCACGCTGGAGGTTACTCACGGCACTCTGAGCGACACGTTTAGTATTAGTATTTTGAACAAGCTAATGTATGTTTATAGTTATGTTTAGCTAACTGTATCGGTTAAATCTCTGCTCAGTCTCCTTTACCTACTTTACTCTTATATGCATGGTGTCTTAGTGAAATCATTTTATATTAGGTTGTGTTTTTGTATTTGTAATGTGATGATTGTTTACAATATTATGTTTATATGTTATTGGCCAATGCATGTGTGAATGTATACTATATGCAGTAAAAACAAAAAAGATTCTGCATATATAATTTGGTTTAATTATCTTTAATGATATTCATACAAAAATAAAATGCAAACATTTTTAGTATTGTTTGTTTTTAAGATGTTATTTCTATGCTGCTGTACAGGGAGAGATTATTTTTAGAGGACACAAGTTCTGTATATTTTGAGAATGTATGAGAATATGTAGACTGCAAAGCTGTAGATTGACAAACAGGACTGTCTAATAGACAATACACATGATAATAACGTCATTACCAGAGAGACGTTATAGACAGAGCACAGAGCACTATGGGAGAAGTATGTAATGGCAAATATGGCAGTTGGAGGAAAAGAGCCAATCATCTGCTTTTTTCTGGAAGAATCTTAAGCATTTAAACCAATCGTGTGACTGCACTGACACAAGCACAGTAGAAGTTTAATTAACTTGTGGGATAAACAAAAAGGCTTTTTAAAACTTTTTTCACCAAACGTTAAGTCACCAAAACGTTTTAAGCATTAAAATATATATTTTGTACATGTTTAAATCAGATGTGACATGTGATTGTATTCATACATGTCCTAGTGATCAATCAGATGTGACATGTGATTGTATACATCCTAGTGTCCTAGTGATAATTGAAAGTGCAGTCCTGGCTCTTTCTCCCCATTCATTTAGATGGGGTCTTCATAATGACCAAGTCACCAAGATGGCCGCCACGCAGCCAGACGCGGTCACTGTAGAGTCACAGGACAGTCTCTTCTCTCCTGGACTCCAAGGCCGCCAGGGACGCCTTCAGGGCCCCGATCTGATTCTGGTGGGTTTCAGACATGGCTGCCATCTTCTTCTCCAGCCTCTTCACGCGGTCCTTGTACCTCCTCCGCGCGTTCCAGTACGAGGTCAGGGCGTCACTGAAATGATCAGCGACAGACGCCATCAGTGACCTAAACAATACGACAAGAGCCAATGTACGTGTTCGAAGGTAAACAAGAGCGACCCAGCGCTATATGCAAGTCAATGGGATGGGGATCCACACATTTCACCAACACAAGCCAATAATACATACATACCTACGGTCAACGTCAGGTCACAACGGTATATCTCCAGCAAACTGTTTGCATGGTAGATTTACCTAGACTTACGCTCAGCCTCCTCAGCCAAAGGTCGTCGGTGACACTCCCCCTCAAGAAATCAACATCGTTCCACTGGGCTCCCATGGAAAATGCATTACGTTGCTCTGTCTTTTGCATAGTATTCCCATGTCTTTCGGGGTACCTGTGAGCTGGCACCAGCCGCGCTAGATGCTCCGTCCCTCCCTTCCTGCGAGAGGCGCTGTCCGAGAGAGCCACGATCAGAGAGTCACGCACCAAAGTCAGTCTTCTCTTCAGCGCATGGTCTCTGGGGGAAACACCAGCGGAAACAGAGAAAATGGAATTTAACAGAGAGGTTCCAACAGACGGCGCTTCCGCATTCAAAGTTCTGAAGGGGGGAAGGGCCCTTTATGCAGACCAGAACTCCATGCAAGTCAATGGAGAGGTACACGGATTTCACCACAATATTGCCCATTATTTATTTCTGGGGGCGATAATGGGTATTTTTATTAACATTAACATTAATTCCCAAGTACCTACGAATAAATCTGAGGCCATAATGGTATTTCTGCAGCGAGCTGTTTTGAGTTAAATTTACTTTGTATCAGGCCATGCATGGTAATAATAATAATCATCATCTTTATTTATATAACACTTTTCATACAGAATTTAAGTTCAAAGTGCTTTATAATACATGTACAGTTGCGCTTCCCATAAACAAATACAGAAGTACAGAGAAACATTATTAATAAAAATTGAGAGAAATTTTAAAACAGGTGCATAAAAGAAAACAATAAAGATACATAACATGATACTGAAATGACAAGGAATGGTTTTCGCTCTCTGTGTGCTGCCTATATGTCAGCCTCCACATCTAAATGCCGTTGGTGACACGCCCACAAGCGTTCCATTTTTGCTCCATTGAAATGCATTACAATGCACCATCTTTCTATAATGATAAAATCTTTGGTGAAAGTGTTCAGGTCCTTGTGATGACAGATCAATTTGACCCAAGGCGGGTCGTCTTAAACAGGCCTTTATGAGGCAAGATGTTCATTTTGCTCAGGTATCGTGTATATTTACATACGACATATGGAAACACCTCAGCCAAAACAGGGGGTTTGAAAATATTCATTAAAATTCAGTGTTCAGCATTCCGTGAAGATGCTATTCTAACTGGCAATGGAGACCCCCCCCCCCAAATAATCGGTTCAGCCCCCTTTGGTAGTTAGCCATAGGAGAGAAAGTCTAAAGTCTGCTTATCTGCTGATACTGTTCCTAAGCAACATCAGGCAAAAGCCAGGCAACACAGGCCCGCGAGAATATCTTTGTTGCACTGACAACCACCGGAGCACACTGGACTTACAGTACACACAGGTGTATTTATAGCTCTACAGGTGTATTTATAGCTCTACAGCGGCATATATTAGCAGATTTAATTATACACATTTACTGCAATGTGTGTGTGGCGATCAAGACCAGCTTTGGAACAGAGTTTGTCCCTCTTCAATAGGAATAGCAGCCTTAATTCATTCTCCAGAACGCTTGCTAACCTCAAGCTCATATCAAAACACCTCAGAAGCGCCGTCCCCACACATTGAAACGCATTGCGAAGGCAATAGGGCATTGTTGTTGTGAGCGGTGTTCGCCACTTTGTTTATGTTCCTATTTACGGAGCCAGCCCTTGTTTATAAATGTTTTGTAGAAAAGCTTCTAAATTCACTCATACAAAGGACATTTTGAATGTTCGAAAGTACAAAAAAAGTGGGATTTATCAATTGCTGGTACGCTTGATTTACGCACGCTTGTAAGTAGTTTGACTTGATAAATGAGACACTTTCTAAAGTGCTGAAATTTCAAAATGTTCTGTCCGCTAACATGAAGATATCTTAGAGACAAAGAATAAAATCATTTGAGATGCAGAAGCTGTGCGTACGCACGGTCGGAGGTGTGCATGTTTGAATGCACATTCTCAAGTATAATTGCAATTTCATAAATCCCACTCTTTGCATAGAAGTGATGGTACGCATGGTTTACGCACATATCTGTTCATACATTGCTAAATTAGAGCCCAGATCATTTTTTCAACACGCGAAGAGAACAGTAAGGTGCGGAGAGATATTTGGTGAATTCTGACTACACTTTGAAGTATAGCGCTAATCACTTTCTTTTTGGATAAGGTTTTTGCTCACCTGTGCAGAACAGCCTGCAGCTCTTCAAGAGCAGCTATGCCTCCAACACCAGCAAGCTCAGCTGCATTCCCAGCAAGCCTCTGAAATAATGTCAGCAAAAACGCTTAAAGCCACACAGACAATATCTCTGTCTCTCCCACGTCCATTGTACATGCTGTCGTTAAGCCATTGTGGTTCTGTATCAACACAAACTCAACCTCTGTCAAAATGACTTGATTGAAACCGTCAGTACAAAAACATGGCCGTTTCGGCCAGGTGGGGTGGAAATGTAGTGTTCTGGGGGGTGCTATGAAATAATCGAGGATTGTATCTTTAATAGGTCATAATAAACTACATTTATCCTGAAAACGCTACCTATGGCGTATTAATGAGTTCACTTATATAATCCACTAAATTGACCAAGAACTTAAAAATTGTGACAAATAAAGATAAATGATATGAATATATGTTAAATATGGTATGCATTCAGTGCATACCAGTGTGATGCAATTTTAAAGATGGTATTTCTCACAGTTCCTGTATCATTATGACTCTTCCGTTTAATGATGGCAGCGGCACAGTATGTAATGTCACAGAAATATGTGCTAATGTAGTAGAATATCCCTCCAAAAGACCTTGTGAAACCAAAATATCTCTCTTGGCCTGAAGGGATTCTGCTTTGGTAGATGTTTGATTTCCCTAGAGAGACGCCCAGATTTGAATCCGGCGTGTCACACGACTACAGACCCACCTCCTGATCCCCCGCACGCTCCTCGGGGCGCCAAGGGGAGAGGAGCAGATGCTGGCCCACCTGTGCTTCCGTTACGCGGTCCTCTCGCCCTGCTCGAGGCCGCCCGGAGGAGACAGCTGAAGGAGCACGATGGGCCTCCTCCTGGGCCTCCTCCTGGGCCTCCTCCTGAGCCTCCAGGCCCAGGTCGTGCTCTCGCTCCCTGGGTCGACGCTCACCACGCAGCACGGACGCCTCCTCCTGGACGAGACCAGTGTCCAAGTAAGTAGCACCAGAGAGAGTATTTAACTGAGGTTCCAACGGACGGCGCTTGTTTTGACTTCTGCACTAACTGCCCCATTTACTAGCCTGGTGTAGTTAAATTGCAGACCAAGATGTTATGTATTGCTGGGCTTCAGTCCTTATTGTGAGGCTCAGCGCATTGGTAAACACCCAAAGCAGTTAAAACAGACCACGGTCAAAAGGCACTGACTGCAGTCATTTTGTGTTTTGATGTTTAGCTAAGGTAAAGCTACACTCCTCAACACCCCTGCCCCGGCTCACTGTTTATGCAAGCTTGCCTTGCGGTTGTAGTTATAATAATATATACATACACATATATACATTTCGGCTCCTAACAATCACAAAAACAATGTAATCAAGAGGCCGATTTTTTTACACATTACGTTTTGCAAGTAAAGTCTTATTTTGTCTCGTGTTGTGAATGACAAGTGCATGTCACTAACGATCAACAGGTAAATTATCAAAGGACATTTTACAGCTGTAGGTGTTTTCACTGTTGATGTGTTTAGCTGTTTCATTGAATTGTACGTGCAGTAACTGCAACATCTTTCTAAAATAAAGTATACACACTTTACTACCTGTGACTATACACATTTTACTACCTGTGACGATACACACTTTACTACCTGTGAATATAGACACTTTACTACCTGTGACGATACACACTTTACTACCTGTGAATATAGACACTTTACTACCTGTGAATATACACACT
>JAODUE010070674.1:0-15676 GCA_027564755.1 Amblyopsis hoosieri | reverse complement strand
ATTGTTGTCACGTGAAAAGATATGCTCACATATTTGCAAATATGTGAGGGGTGTACTCACTTTTGTGAGATACTGTATACCATTATTATATTATGGGGTATTGAAACTATTTGAAAAGGGAAAAAAAAAAGATTTGAATCAATTTTGGAATAAGGCTGTAATATAACAATGTTGAAAAAGTGAAGCGCTGTGAGTACTTTACGGATGCACTGTATGTCCTTGTAATCTTGTTAAGACCTGCATGTTTAATGATCGCAATTCCACAGGCACAAGTGCCTTTGGCATTTATGTTGATACATTAAAGTCACTATCATTCAGATTATGAAAGCCATTCTTATGGATGGCTGTTTGTTTGGGTTCTGCCAATGCCTTGAAAGGCATAAAGCTATTTGGAGCAAACTGCTATGTATTCTGTTCCTCTTGCTGCTTTCCCAACATGCACTGCTTCGCAGCAGACTGAATGAGGAACATTAAAAGCAGAAATTATATTTTGTTCTACTGCAAAACACGTCTGCAATTTACTGTGGTTTTCAGAAGCAAATGTTTGTAATTTATGTATTATTCTGCTATGAGTATGAATTTTCTTCATGTTCAGTTTTGAGCTATTATGCAAAGAAAAATATTTGTTTTACAGTGTGAATTCATAGTCTTCAATATTACAGTACAGTATATTGACTTATCTAATGTAAATCATCAACATCTTCACATCTTTGTAGGTATCCATTTAGTACCATAATCTATAAACTGGTAATAACATTAATAACCGCATTGCTGTGTAAATAAACCAAATAATTAAAAGCATTTATTTTTCCCAGGCATATATCCATGACTCTACCAGCAAGTTTCAGAGGGAGGAATACTGCAAGGCCAGATTATGAGCATCAGAACTCCAATTTGTACGCAATCTCAGGTCAGACATATTGTAAATGTTATAAGGTTATATTTTAATATTCTTGTTAAACTCATTAACGATTTTGGATTGTGAGTGTTTCGTTATGACATCATTACGATGACAATCTTAATGAAGATGAATGAATGTCATCTTCAATGACATCAAAATATATTTTGATATAAATATTTTGGAGGTGAAACTGACCAGACGTGCAATAAACTAGCTGATACTACATAAAACAACTCTTATAAATAATAATGATCTGCTTCATATCGTTTTTGGAAACCTGTTCTCCCACCTCTGTTTGAAGGTGCGGTACAAAGTGCAGTCTTGTTTATGTGTGCAGTTACTAGAGTGCAGGACATTTTCCCTTAGGATTTTTTTTCTGACCTCCTTAAAAGAATAGCTTGAAAATGATGTGGTGAACAGTCATGTTACATGTTTATGTCGAAACACCTTGGATTTGCTTATTTCAGGCTTTGAATGGGACAGCATAGGTTACTTTAATTGTTTGTTTTTAGCCCTATTTAGCTTTAGAGCACTAGAGGGAGTTCATCTATGAATACCATCACGGCCACCATTGTATCCTGTCTGTCTATATCACAGCTGTGATGATATTCACCATAAAAATCCCTTAGAAAAAGTTTTTTCCTTTCTCTGCATGTTTTTGTCAAAGTAATATTAGTTAGTAGGCCTAGCTTAGGCTAAAGCAAACATTGCTTTTATCTAGAAGTTATCTACCCATAAATAAAGGTGGTTGGCAGAATGGTAGTATATAGATTGTATATGTGTAAGAAGTCCAGACAGCTATGATATGTGCATTCATAAAGTGTTTAAACTCCTTCACTTTTCACATTCTGTTATGTTGTAGCCTTATGCTAAAATGTGTAGTGTTTTTTTTTTTCCCCCCCTTTCAAATACACTCAATGCCCTAGGGCAGGGTTCCTCAATCCTGGTCCCAGAGGGCCGCTGCCCTGCATGTTTTAGATGTCTCCCTGCTCCAACACACCTGATTCAAATGAATAGCTTGATATAATGACCCATTGATTGACCACTGCCCTAGGGCATAATGAATGTGTATTAATAGGACAAGTATTCAGACAGTTAGCTACTGTATGACACTAAAAATGTGGCTCAGGTGCATCCAATTTCTCTTGATGCCTTGCTAAACTCCAGGGTGAATGTATTTAAAAGCTCAGTGTATGATGTGTAGAGAGAGAAAACATAGTTTTTGGCTTATAATGTCAGCTTGTGAGCCATTATCTCCATTATTTGACATCAAAGTGATGTCACAGGCTTTAATGCAGTTGTGTTTTCATATGGACGTGATTATTTTTTATTCTTATTATTTTATTACACTAAGCAGGAAAGTCCCTGTTGTGTGGACTAGGTGCTAGATTGGACCTGTGGTAAATGTAATTTATTGAATATGATTTGGAAAGGTACCCTGTCTACAGGGCCGTAGCAGGCGGGGTGCAAGGCCCTGTGTGACCTTGACGTGCGAGGCTTTGACATGCATGTGCATTGCCCATGAATAAAGGTCACACGCACTTAACTATTCTAGTTTACCGCACGTGTAATATCAGTACAATACATTTAGCATCATGCACATCATAGTCTCAATTACTTTTTGCTGTTATCATCTTTCAAAGAAAGACTGAACATTTAAGGTCGTCTGATTTAGACCAGTAGGCTACACATGCACAGCTAATAATGTAGCCTACCAAACTATTTCAATTTGAATTAAAGTAGGCTGTTATCGCTACCAAAGGTGCATCAACCAAGTCCTGAGGAAAGGGTCTGAATAGTTCTACTTTCAAGAACTTTTGCCGTCATTACGGGGCATTGAGTGTACATTGAGGGGGAAATTAATTTATATAATTGTTGCACAAGGCAGCAATGTGAAAAATGTGGGTGGGGGGGGGGGGTGGGGGTCTATATACTGTGTACACATATATTCCTATTAAAAAATGCAAAACAAAATTTTTCAGCAATGGATGGAGTGCCTTTCATGATCTCTGACAAGTTTTCCTGTGCCTCATCTGATGTAAGTTATTACTTACCTGGTTTATTTATTTATATATATCATTTGTTATTGTACTGTGTAGTACCAATGCTGTATAATATTCAGTCAGTCAAAATATTATTATTGTTATATAAATATATAGATTGATTAACATTTCTGTGATGGTAACTGACACGGTTTTTCACCATTAGCTGCAGCAAGTTGATCTGATGGGCATTACAATCAAATCACTGGCTGAGATTGAGAAAGAGGTAAGATGAGAAAATTTGGCATTTGACTATTCAAAGTAATACTACTGAATGTCCACCAGATGGCATTGGGATTCTGTGCTATGAGGTGTGCAATTTCAAGGAATCTATTAAAATATCAGTAAACAAACTGTGATTTTGATGTCCTATTTTTTTTTATGGCATTTAGAAAATATAAATGTAATTATATTTATATTCATAGGACATAATACGTTTTTAATCGAACCATACATTTCCATATTCATGTGCCCCCCATACACCTTCACAGTATGACTACAGTTTCCGTACGGAGCACAGTGCAGCCGCCAGACTCCCTCCCAGTCCCACCAGGACCTCTTTAAACTCTGAGGCCTGAGACTCCAACCCCACCTGCATCCACCCAATGGTTCCACAAGCAGAAGACATATGTACAGAACTACTGCCATCCAGTCTGCAGCCCTTAGACCAACACAGCACCACCTGGTGGACACTGCACTGTTACAGCGCATGAAAGATCAGAAAAAATGCTCTCCACTTTTCAGGAATTGTTTAGAAATATGTACTTTCTGCAATTAATTTTGGATTTTAAATGGATAGGTAGGAAGCCTTTTATTTCAAATAGGAATTCTGAAGCATACACACAGTATACAGCTTCAGTTAGATATATTTGTCCTTAAAGTGCTTTTCGATTTAATTGATCCATTTTTGGGAAAAGTGGACACAACCAGCACAAGATAGAAGAGAGAAATCTAACTTGTTTGCACCACCATAGAGTATAATGCACAGACAGAACTCTCTGGAAGCTAGTGTGGAGACACTCTTTAAGGAACACAGCCTGATATGCCTTTGGTTTTTCAACTAGTGGGTTGACAATCCCACACCTGATCATCTGTTCTGGACAATGTACCTTCGAGCAAGGAAGAAAGGAAATACCCTGGCATTTTGTCTTTAATGAGATTACTGGGCATCCTTTACTTACTACATTATTTAGTTGTTTAGATGTGTGTTTATACTGTGTTGTAAAAGCACTATTGTTTGGTCATTTCAGTGTGCCTCAGAACTTCAGTCTTGTCAGTGTGTAATTGTTGTCTTAATCGGCATCTTAGATTCACAAAACCACTATTACTGTTCAGATGTAGGGAAACTGTTCCAGAAGATTGCTGAACTACATATACTGCTATTATGTTGAATGTTTTTCTTCCAGATATCAAACCAGTCTACTTGATTGATGTTACAGCTACAAATAGAAGAAATGGCAAGATACAGATAATATTGTACTGTTTCCCTGGCATTCCAATGCATGTTAACTGAGTAGTTATATAGTTACCCTGTGTAATATTTGTTTTTAACCATCACATAGTGTGACGCTACTGTGAAGCAGACAGCATTCTTTATCATAAACGTATCTAGAACATTTTAAAAGAGGTGTATTTGAAGTAATAGCCTAGGAATTATTTTGCTTTGTGATTATGTGAAAATTGATTTTAATTGAAAATAATGGTTTTATGTTTTCATATACATTTACCCCCTACCCCCTTGATTTTATAATTTAGTAGGTTATACTGTACATTTAACACTTCAAATGTCAATTGAAGCAGGCAGCTTCAGTGAACCTGAAGCTAACATATTGCTTGTGTATTAAGTCATTAAGTCATATCACTATTTATTTCCTATTTTTGTATATTCGTAGCTCTTTTTTCTTAATATAACTTGGGTGAAAGAAGCAGGACATTTTCCTTAATTATGTGATTCAAACCTGTTTTGGACAGTCTGTTGCTGAAGTACACATTTGATGTTGATTTGCTAATGGTCTATATTTGGCAGATTTTAGATGCATGTTCTACATGTACCATAGGCACCATGTACAATAGGCACCATAGATCTTTCAAGAAATGTTTGTTTAATGAGCCCTGCAATCTTACTTTGCTATCTATACTTTATGTCCTGCATTTGCATTGAAACAGAATTATTGTTATTTTTGTGTCTGTTAGTTTTGTGTGGAATAACCCTTTTATTTTTTTGCCTAATTTATTAGTCCTTTCAGTATTTAACATTTTGTTCCAAATAGCTAATATCTTACGAAACTATCCTAATTATTGATAATTCGTAGTCGTCCATGGTAGAAAAGGTACAAATAGTCATCATTTAGTTATTAACAGGTGACGGCCTTCACCCAATAAGAAATTATGATTTTTGAACATAGTTCCTATCAACTGGATGCCGATTGCCTTAGAATTCAGACCCTGTGAGATCAGGATGGTCTCTGGTGTTTCCCATGTAAGCCTACCATCAGAAAACTGCACTGCTGACAACAGATTTGTTGCTACGTTGTCCATTTAAACAGATGTTATAATGCCAGCATATTGTTAGCCTGCTTTGTGATAAACTACACTTGTATGATTTCATTCAGATAATTTTCACCCAGTTATAGTAAACATGCTTATGTAATCTATGTATTAACAAAAAGTAACTGCTTGGTTATGTCTGTTTTTGAAGTCCTGTTGTAAATGTAGTCAGATGTGATAACAGCATTGTTTCTGAACTTTTTTTTTTTCCAGCCTGTAGTAGACCATGAGCCATTAACACATTCTCAGTAGCTTTTCAGTCGATAAACTGTTAATTTAACGCTGCATGGGATAACTTGCAAATAGGTAGCCACTCTGGTTAATGCATGATGTCACATTTACATATGTGTATGTACACTAAGCATTTGAATACTGTTATTTACCTTCTGTTTTTAAATTATAGTATAATTTTAAAAAGAAGCTGTTGGTTTCAATGGTGTTTTGGAAGGCAATTCAAAGTACATCTTTTACCCTTTTATAGTTTCCTATAGCTTTAATAGATAGGCAAAATCCATTTGTTATCCTAAAGGTTTCATTGGCTTTTTTCCAATAACATAAAAAGTGTCCCATTCATTCTTTAAAAGGTTTGTCTGACATTTAACTGTTGCATTCAGATTATTGTATTGTTGTTCTTAGGACTTTACATGCTCATGTATGTTGTATGTTTAAGGTGAGTGGTCAATAGCATTCTTACAGATGTTTACATACTGTGGTACATTTTAATGAACATCTAATGAGAGTGTCACTTGGCGACTGCCTCTGCTAAAGTGAAAGGTCCACGCGTGTTATGACAGAACAAAGCCATTTTCCATATCCTAAATACTAAAACATTCTAAAGCACCAAATATCTAAACTAGAACTAATACTAAATATCTAAATGCAAAAGCTTTAGAACATGCATAGCTGTCATTGTCAGGGGTGCAAGAGCACCTATGGACAATGGTACAACTGGAGCTGAAGTTCCCTACAAACTAATCCCAATGTCCCGTATTCCATGCCTGATTCATGCAAGGCCTTTGAAGGAAAGGGTAGGTGTCACTTCCACTGTGTTCGTGTTGAGTGACTAACCTTCCCTGTATGCCTGCTGCCTCCTGCAGGCAGCAAAGCACCCTGCAGCTCCCACACAGCACACCATATCTGGGGGATGGGAGGAACCACGGATAAGGCTGCAGAGCCCCCACATAACACACAGGGTTGTGTGCTGTAGCCGGTACCAAGGACCATTCCGTGTCCACCTCCCATTAGTCAGGTGTCTAAGGATATGGCGAAGCAGAGGAAATGAGGTGTAGCTAGGAACACGTGAACATTATCAATTCTGCTGGGCATGAGAGCCCTCCCTCCCCCCTGGCCAGTCTCTCACTATATTACAGACAGGCTATTTTAATTGGTGTTATTTGCCCTGTGATGGAGAGTGTGTATGTGTTTGGCTTTTATGTGTATCTGTGATCAAATGAATGTGAGAAGAACATAGCCACACTCACACACTGGCTCTGGCTGTTCCCGTGGGCAGACAGAATGAAGGACTATTCTGATTCACTCCATTCTGGCACACACTGAATAGCATGTCAGAGCTGTTATCTGAGCCTGTGTGTGTGTGTGACGTTCCGGGCACTGCACAGTCAAACCAAATTTGTCTCCCGTTTCCTGTTGGAATGAGGAGAGAATCCACAGGAATCTCCGGCTCCCATTGGCTGCTTGCAACGTCACACTGGAGGAAGTACTGCCATGTATGTATGCACTCTCTCACCATCTGTGACTTTGGACCAGCCCCTGCGCTGCCTGCTGCCAAGGCAGATTGGTGGCATAATCCTGTGGCATGCATAGTAGCATCTCTAAACAATGAAGCAGAAATACATGTTCATCAATTGTATACATTGCTGCTAATGGCTTGCAGACACATTGTAGTTTTGAACAACTAAGCTCTATAGCACACTGATTGATTGAAGGAAAATACACCGTGAGGAACCTTTTAATTCGAGTTACCACTGTGGGCCAATCTTACAAAACAAATAGTGAAGAATTGTAAGCAGGAGGACACCTTTTGTATTTTTCACTAATACATGGAACTATTTACTAGTTGCATGCATTTGTTCATTGGTTATACATTTATAAATTGGTTCAAATAGGCTACAATTAGGCTACATTTGCTGTCATATTACCAAAAACTTTTAAAGAGTTACAGCACTGACTATACGGTATCATACCAGATCACGGTTGTCAAATATCAGAATTATTTATCTTTCAAACCCTGAATTACTCAGAGTAAGGCTCTTATTAGGCTCAAAACAATTAAATACATCGATTTCGTTTCAATTATGCCTCCACTAAACTGCAAACCAGCCTGGAGGATGTGGGGAAATGTCTGCCTGCCTGTCTGTCTGTCTCCAGTCTGTATATGGTTCTGTCTCACAGCTACCTCGTCGTGACTGTCAGCACAGCCCAGCACTATTAGAACTCCGGAAACGAGCCTTGAGATGGAGAAAAGGAGGGTGCTACATCCGCGTGATCGCGCAGCCAGCACCAATACTTTTCTCCGAGGCAGCTGAAGCACGGTGTTCCCTCTTGTGCGTAATGTGGGGAGGCGGAGCTGGGGAAAGCTCTGTCACGCAGCGTGGGTGGAAGATAGTGAGTATATCAGACCGCAGAGCAGCGCTCAGAACACACCGGTCTATTGCAGGGCATCTCAGCACTACTGCTACTGGACAGCGACTCGTAGACTCGAAGCAAAACATATACAACAACCATGGTGCTGATCTGGACGCAGTTTGGTGTGAATCACAAAAATGTCAATGTCAAGTGCAAAGTGCGCGTTATGCACAGGGATGACAGCTCCGGCTCTTTTTCGTCAGGGGTAAGTTAAATTCACTTTTTAAAATGTATTATGAGTAGCCTATCTCTTGTACGATGATATGCTACGCTTATTTTAAGTGTCTGGTGCTGTGATGGATTAATTTAAATGCAGACGGTAGACTATTAAGAACTGCAGTTATTGGGGGTACCGGTAGGTCTATCCGGGTTTCACACGTGCACGTGCGTTCCCCAGGGGTGGACTCACGTTGCGTGCATTATCAATGCATGGCGAGAGACAGAGTTAGCTTTTTATTTATTTATTTTTTTTTTTTTTTTTTTTTTAAATAGTGCTGTTGTCATGGTTCCACACATTATAATAGTCAGGGCCAGTAGAGCATACCCTTGGTGTAGGATACATTCTTGGTCAAGGTGCATTTTCTTTATTCGGTTACTAGTCTGTAAACAGTAATGCGTATTAAATGACACCAAAGCACCACCTCTACTGCTATTGTATCGAGAGCCTCTTAATCACGCAACAGTATATTGGGCTGTCTAAGAATGGCTGTTTCCTGTGTCGATGGTTAGGAAAATGTGTGGACATTGTGCTTATCTGTTGGAATATTCCTTCCTGAATTCTACAGGAGAGCAGCAAGTCAGAGCCGGAGGTGCCCTCTCCCTCCGTCAAGCCTGCAGGGAAGGACTTCTACAAGGTGCTGGGCGTGTCCTCCGAGTCCAACGAGGATGAGATCAAGAAGGCTTACAGGCGCATGGCCCTCAAGTTCCACCCCGACAAGAACAGTGACTCAGACGCCGAGGACAAGTTCAAGGAGATTGCAGAAGCCTACGAGATCTTGATTGACCCCAAAAAGAGGAGCATATACGACCAATATGGAGAAGAAGGTGAGAGAGTGGATTTATAATGTTTAGCAATTGCTTCACAGCCAGCTGTTGATAGCCAGGCACACATACAGTATGTGACACAGAAAACACAAAGCTAGACATTAACCCTATGTTTCTCTGTGGTCCAGGTCTGAAAAGTGGCAGTGGGGTCTCCATGGCGACACAGGGCAACACCCCTCGCCACACCTTCCAGGGCGACGCCCGCGCCACCTTCTCCTCCTTCTTCCGCGGGCCCGAGGGCGACAGTGACGAAGACCTCCTCCGCCACTTCGCCGCGTTCAGCCAGCCCCCACGGCGTGACCTGGTGCACGAGCTGCCCGTCACCCTGGAGGAGGTGCTGCACGGCTGCACCAAGCACATCAAGGTCACCCGCGGCCGCCTGCTGGCCGACGGGCGCACCGTGCGGCCGGAGGACAAAGTGCTGAACGTGGTGGTGGAGAAGGGCTGGAGGGCCGGCACCAAGATCACCTTCCCCAGGGAGGGCGACGAGAGCCCCGGCCACGGCCCCGCTGAAGTCACCTTCGTCCTCCGGGACGAGAAGCACCCGCAGTACAGGAGGGACGGCTCCAACATAGTCTTCACGGCCAAGATCACCCTCAAAGAGGTGAGATGGGGGGCTAGCCCTGCTTTGGCTCAGGGGGCTTCCACATAGCATGCTGGGTACAATACGGCAGTTACATGATACATTATGCAACAGTGCCAACCACTTGCCCACCTACTGAAAAAAAGCTTGAATTAACACCCAACTCTGCTTTGGTGCTTTACTACTATATCTATATATAAAAAGTATTCCTATTGTTTCTGCTTAATTTATAAACCAGTGGAAATGGATCCATTCATTTTTTAAATGGTGGACTGAAAAGGGAACACAGTGTTCTGTTGCGGACTGTGTGAACCTCTACCAGCCAATCCCTAACATGGGCTGACGGTCGTCTGCTAACAAAGCAGCAGGAACAGTCAGTCCATGTCTCTGTTAGCTCCCCAGCCCCCGCAGAGCTAGAGCTAAATATAGCATTGGTGGCGAGCGCCCACACATAGACAGATACTACACTGCAGACTGCCTGCCCTGCTGGAGGAGCGGGGGTTTTCTGCATCCCTCGTTCTCTGGCTCCACTTCACCCACCCACACACAGATTAACTGCCTACAAGTTGGAGAGAGGCTTTTTAAAGAGCACCTCCTTCTCAGAAATAGCCTCCTTCACATTCTGAGCCATTTACTCCCACATCAGCCAGGATCCCAGAGAACATCTGGAACATAATGTTTGTTACTAATAAGAATACGAAAGGTGGGGCTGGTAGGGGGCATTATGCTATCATGTAATCGCACACTTTTGAAGTCTATTTTAAAAGGAAGTTTTTTTTTTTTTTCTAAATGCAGTTAATTCTTGTTATTAAGGCCTCCCAGAATGCATTATGTTCTTCTGCAAGAAGACAGAGACTGATGCTTTTATCTTGTTTTGTCCAGGCTCTGTGTGGGTGCACTGTCAACGTCCCGACCATGGACAGCCGCATGATGCCGCTGCCGTGCAGTGATGTCATCAAGCCCGGTGCTGTGCGCCGACTGAGAGGTGAAGGCCTCCCCCTCCCCAAGAGCCCAAGCCAGCGTGGGGACTTGGTGGTGGAGTTTCAAGTGATCTTCCCCGACCGAATCCCGCCCCAGTCCCGGGAGATCATCAAACACAGCCTGGGAAAGTGCTAGCCTGCTAGCTAACAAGCATAATGATGAGACATCACTAATTTGTGTACTTTTGTACCGATTCACCAACAGCCTTGTTGAAAAGGTGCTAATATCACAGCCAGTCACAGCCTCTTATTGGTTCTGGTCATTGGCCAGCAGCACTGGAGTGGATTAGTGCAGGGATGGACTTTAAGGGAGAGTTTATAGTGGTACAGTTTAGGCATAATGCTTGAAAACTGTGCCGCAAGGTAACACGTTCAGGAAAGATGAATGGGGTCTTTGGGGTTTGAGAACAGCCATTGATTCAATAGCCTTTTTTATATACATGAAAAGGTTAGATGTACCGTTATATTTACAAACCTATACTGGAATAGCAGTTAGCAATTCAAGTCTGTATAGGCTTATGTAAACCTGAGTGGTAGAATGTGGAAGATAGCTATTATGGTTATATGGTGTTCATATGACTGATCTCTAACATTGATTTATTACAATAACAAAAAATGTACTTGTGTACAAAGATGTACTTGTGTACAAAAAACTGTAAACGTTGTCTCTAAAAGAGATACATCTGTCAAATGTTCTATTGAATCATTTGAAATGTTGTATATAGCATATTCTGCAAGGATTTATGAGCTGATTGTCATGGTAGAAAGCATGAACAATTAAAAATATTAAAACATTACAAAATGTCTATTATAATTTCATTATACATATGTATATTATGATGTCATTCAAAGGCTATGAAAGACATTACGTGTTTTCATTGTCGATTGGTTGTTATCTTAACCATTGGTTGACTGTTACCTCAACCATTGGCGTAAGACTCACGCGGCTGCTTCCATCTATTGGTGTGTACAGGTACTGGTGAGGACATTTGCAGAGCTAGCATCTAATTAGATACACCTGTCCATCAGTAATGTAAGGGCCCATTGTGTAACTGAGCATTACTGTATTAAGACATTTCTTTGTAACAGAGCATATAGACACGAACAACAATCAGTATGCGATTAGGCCTACAAGATGTATTTATTTTGGAGCAAAACGCTCCACATTGACTATGGGAAATATAGGATGTACAGCCCTTTGAGACTGTAATGTGATTAAGGGCAATAGAAATTAACTTGATTTGACTCAATAGTGTGCGCGATATGGCACAGTAGTCATACCACTTAAAGCTACTAGTTCGCAGCAGGATACATGTGAGTAACATTATCACTGTCTCATGTTGATTGACACACTAAAGCACCTGTGCGGAGAGGACCGAGAAATCTCAACGAACTGAGTAAAGCTTTTCTCTAAAAACCACCCAATGACCTCTGGAATGAAATGTCGGAAGTCACTTTGAAAACACCATCAAATCTCAATGAGGGTTATCCCGTAACTAACTTGACATTAGTTGTTCTGTCGCTGATACCCTGTGTTGTCGTTCTGCTTTTGCTGAATTGCCTTTTTCTCGGTTACAAGCTATTCGTGCTGTCAAAGAAGAGCAGAAAGAAGTGCCTGGATCCCGAGGAAATGCTTTTACGTTCGACCCTATCAGCGCGACACAGGTTCACAAGAATAAACGAAGCGCCTTATTTCCCAAACCACGACGGGAGAGTAACTTACGCGTCCGTGTCAGAGCCGATCCTGCATCACCCTGTGACCTCTTCCAGGACCTCGTCGAATGACAGGGCACCCCCAGATCAAAGGATACGGTTCCTCCGACCAGATGGTGCAACCGGATCAGGGTCTTTGAGAGCACCAAGCGCCATCATGTCGCTCTCGCCTGGCTGCCCCTCCAGGGTCGACCTGCCCAGGAGCGCGCGACTAGGTGTCCAGAGCAGAACGGGTTGGTGTAGAAGCGCACCTGTGTTATCACGGTCAAGTGACTCTGACGTTGAGTCTAGAGCAAACATTGTGCCCAACAACTCACCTGCTGGAATTTATCCACTTCCAACGGTAATCGTAATATAGGCCATTGATTGTATCAAATTGATGTTTCGATTTTATTATAGCCCGTTCAACAATTATTCGTGTGTAGGCCTACCCTATATGAACATTACATTAAAACAACATTTAAAAGAAGTAATATTGCTATATGAACAAATGTTTACAGTAAATTCTAAGTGGCTATAAGCATATCAAATGTAGGCTTTTTTTTGTGTAACATAGACACCCCTCATATGAAGCAGTTCAGATGTAGGCTATCACACATAATATTAAGACAATACTACCCATTTATTAATCCAATAAAATGTTGAGTTAATCTGGTGTGCAAAAACTACACCACAGCTGTCATATTTTAGGCCACACAGTTGGTGGCCCACACAAGAGGATGGGCATAAATGAGTAGAGATAATGACATGTAGAGTGTCGAAATGCCTTGTGCGAGATCCTAACTTTTCAAGGGCTTTGTATGCAGCAGGTGCCAAACTACCCAGAGCCATTGCCTTGGAGCAGTACACTGGAGTTGCTGGTAGACATTGGCCACGATGTAACAGAGAACCTCTTTGACGAGATGGAGAGTGAATGTCTCAGCTGCAACATTCCAGAGATGTCCTGCCTGCATGCATCCACTGTGGGCCCTGGCCTTGACAGTGACTTTGGTGCAAGTGCAGGTAGACTGACTCCAGTGACGAGTACTGCAGCCAGAATGCCATCTGGGTTTCAAACGATCCAACAAGGGTCTGTATTATTGTTTTTCAGGTGTCTCCCTGAGGATTATGTCAGCAGATAGTGATGGTCTGTCCAATGGTGTGATGTCGTCCATGCTGGAGTGGGATTATTATGACCCCTGTTATGTTCGACAGAACAACATACCTAAGCATAACAATCACAAACCTGCAATACATGCAAAGCAGTATTGGGTGTGATACCATCTTTTTTATATAAACATTTGTGGTATTGTTTTTATGTTATTTATCTTACTGTATGATATACTCAAGTAAAGCGTTGTGATAAAAATACACTAACTTTATTTAACACTAATTTATTTATAATCACAAATATTGGTACTTATTTTGTAAACACAAATTGCACTAATATCACTTCTAGGTTGAAGTGCACATAATTTTACTTATTTCAAAAGTTTTATTTTCACAATGTATTCAATATTCACAATATTTAAAATGTTAATTATATTCACAATGTATATTAATCACTATTTATCTAAAGTTAAGTTTATTATTCACTGCAATAATTTAACTCATGATTCACTTTTTTTTAAATAAAGATTTACTCAATTTATAGAACATTTTTCTTAATGGATGTCGACTGGTGCTATATTAAATAGTGTATTCATTTCAGCCTGTTAACATTGTATGGCAATACATGACAATACATTAATTCAGTGACTAAACAAATCAAAACATCTCATAGCTAGGTTAGCAAAGTGCCTATACCGATCTTAGTTTAGGATTTAAGCTACTGTCTTTAATCTAAACGTGTTAGGCTAGTAGTATGTTTTTTGTCAACACTTTCAAATAGGCTTTTAGAAGTAAAGTATCAATCACATTTTACATGTTTAACTACCTATAGATGTTTAGAACGGTATCTTAACAGTGAGACTCATTGCAAGAGAAAGTGAAAATAATTTCAGTTAGGTGTTATGAATTCCCTATAACTTTGCCTAATCAGATTTGTTAACAGTAAACTATAAACTGTATATGGATATGAAGATCCAAGACAATAGATGTGTTTGTATCATGAAGTTCAAATATTTTATTCTCTTATTGGAGATACTGTACATTAAAGATCAAGTGCCACTTGAATTGTTTTAAGTTCATAGACAGAACAAGTCTACAATGAAAACATTGACACAAACAAAAGTTAATTCATCAATAGATTACTCAAAACTGGATAGGAAGTTCAACACAACCTGCTTCATCTTGGTATCAGATGCTGCCGAAATGTTGCCGTCAGCCCTGGAATACAGAAGAATAGTTAAACAGTGTTGCCCAGTAATTTTATAGTGTAGCTACACACTACAAACCTGATTGTGGCCAGAAGATCTTGGTGCTGGCTCAAGATGTGCTGCAGGAAAGCCTTCTCAAACTTCGTGATCTTGCTAGGCTCCATTTTATCCAAGTGGCCCCTCACACCAGCATATATGACTGTGACCTGCTCCTCGATGGCCATTGGGCCTGTGGACAGAAACAATCATTACAATAGACTACAGCCTTTACACAACTGTCATAGTAGGAGAAATACAGTAGCAAACAATGCTTATGTTTAGATTGTCCTGGTTAACGAGCATTCACAATACCATTCATCCATTGCTTAGGCTTATTGCGACAAACTGCGGTACATACAGTATTGGCCCTGCTTCAGGAGCTCCGTCAGGCGCACACCGCGGTTCAACAACTGCTGAGTGGCAGCATCCAAGTCAGAGCCAAACTGAGCAAAGGCAGCCACCTCACGGTACTGGGCCAGCTCCAGCTTCATGGTGCCGGCCACCTGATGATTGACACGTCAAGCACACACAATCCATCAGTACACAATGAGCATGCATCAAACTGAAACCCGGCCTGATCACTGTTATTAGCACAGTAAATGCAGACTGTTGGTGCCAATAGAAGCAGGTTCCATATTGCTGAGACGAAGATTAAGTCCACACGTGCACTGCTAGATTAGAAAACAGGTTTATTTAAAAGTTTTTCTTACACACCAGCATGTTTAAAAAATAAATGTCCACAATAAAACACAAAAATACGATGTAAACCCTGTCAAGAGCATGCCAAGCCAGCGATATAATCCTAACCCAGGGGTAGGGAACCCTGGTCCTGGAGAGCCGCAGCCCTGCATGTTTTAGATGTCTCCCTGCTCCAGCACACCTGA
>JAODUE010070663.1:0-15678 GCA_027564755.1 Amblyopsis hoosieri | reverse complement strand
CACCAGCACTAACCAGTATGAACCAGCCTGGACCAGCACTACCCCAGCACTAACCAGTATGAACCAGCCTGGACCAGTATTACACCAGCACTAACCAGTATGAACCAGCCTGGACCAGCATTAAATTCATGCTGGTTTATGCTGGATTTTTTTAGCAGGGATGCAAGCATGCAGTTCACATGGCATGCTGTTAGGTACTTCGAGGGGCACCAACATGGAGAGCCTCAGTCCAATGTCTCTAATCAACCCCCTAACTGACCTACGAGAACAACAAGCATAGTTTGTGGCAAAAGTTAAATTATAACGCAGGTTGTTGTTGGAATGGAAGGCACATTAATAATCACAAACGACGCCGGCCGGTGGTCTAATATACTTCATTTTCCCTGTAGGGAACTTCTTGTTGTTTTGCCTTGTCCACCATGAAAGTCAAGGCCAGTTACAGTCTTTAAAGTAAGACGAAAAGGACATTTTAAATTGTCATGTTGACCATGGCTTGAGAGCTGTCTAGCTGCTGCGTGATACAGTGACAGCAGCCAGCATGCAATATAAAACAAAAGATTACAGTGTGCTGCGTAGTAAAAGTGTCGTTCGTTTGTTGTCGACAACCAATGAGACCATATTCATAGCCTGCAACGAGGAAGGAGAGGTTCGAAGCTATGAATCACAAAAAAATATAAATGCTAAACCAATATATATTTAAGCACATTTTAATAAATACAAAGAGACTATATTAAAAATAATAATAGGCAAAAATGTCTCATCATTTTTATATATACTCCCAATCATGTGAAGGCACATCACACACACATACCCTTTGACAACCCACTGTTGTCAAAGGGTATAGCAAGGAATGTGTAGCGTGAAAGCTCAAATTGCCTTCTAATCATAGTTACAGTGACCCTGACAGACATTAGGCAGACAGCGTTTCCATATAAGAGAGGCCCATTCGTTCACTTTTTCCAATCATGGCGACGTGATTAAGGAGCTGATAGAAAATCTATAGTATTGGCAGACAGACAGACGCCCTCAAATGAAGAATAATGATCCACGGGCATCCAGCGAGCGAGTTTGATCACCTAGACAGACCCATCCCTAATGCGCTCAGTTCCACTCCGAGCGGAGAAATTATGGGATGTCACCGTGCCAGCCAATGGCCCGGAGAGAGGGGTGCGTGCGTGTGTGTGTGTGTGTGTGTGTGTAGGGGGTACGATGATATCCTGACGGAGGCAGAGAAAATGGAGGCAGGGTGACAGCGGGAGAGAGAGGATGCTTTCAAGGCCAATTCATCTTGTTCGGGTACAATCGAGAGAATCCGGGAGTTGCTACGACACCCCAAGGAGAGGAGGAGGGTGGATGCAGACAAAGGGAGGGAGGGAGGGAGGAGTGAGGGATCTCAGGGAGCGCAGGTACAGGGGCATAGGGAATCTGAGTGATGGGAGGTGAGAGAAACACTGCGGTCTGCTGTGGGACACTGGGAGCTTAAGTCAGTCCTTAATGTCTTACAGCGGTCTCCAAGCAGGGTAAATAACACTGGCTGCTTTATAAATCCAATCAGCGTCTCTCTTGCCAGGCATCCGTCTCGTGGTTTGCTCGTCCCGCATCTCTTCGCTCTCCCACATCATCCACTCTCTCTCTCGCTCTCTCTCTCCATCTCTCTCTCCAGAGTGAAGGTTGGTAAGAGAAAGTCACCCTGACTTTGAACAGCGTGTACTCACAGCGGCTTGCGCACAACGGAAAGAAAGGAGACTATTTAGTGTGTCCCATTTAGTGTTAGTCCTAGCAAGGAAAATCTGTGGGGTTACTCGTTAGATCTCTTTAGATTGCGATGAGTCATCCGCTAATGAAACCCCCACTTGAAAAGACAGAGCGTTCTTGAGAATATCTTTAGTGTAATTGATTTAGAGAAATGGAAGCTGATATTGTATGCAGTTGGGCTCTGTAACTAGTACAAGCTTTTGGTGGTATACATGTATTTCATGTATTTTTCAAGGGTATGTAATCATAACAAGAACTCGTAAAGCTCATTCCGCTGTGTAGCAACAATTTGTCCTGGCTCAAGGCTGGTTTATAATATTAGCTGAAAATCAAACATGTCATACAGGCAGCACAAGTGTGTGGATGGTTCCTGTGCATACAATGTGCATGATGCGGCATGTTCCTGGATTAGCCCTAATGCTGCAGGATTTCTGACCTCCAACTAGAAGAAGTAGTATAGAATTCCAGTTCCTACTTGTGAACTCGGAACATATCCAACTACCCCAACTCCTTGGTTTGATGTCATACGCATTATGTACTACATTATGTACTGTAAACGGTACCACCAAGTAAAAACCAATGTAAAGTATATTTACCTGTATTTAAATAAAATAATACATGCCTGACATACTGTATAAATCCTATTCTATATGTAAATTGTTTGATAGCTTATGTTGCCAATTTTATTAGGTAGGTGGTTAGGCTCATGTACGCAATGTTTTTTTTGTTTACATTTAGCGTCATGCACCTGGAACGCTTTGAAGTCGCATATCGAAAATTTTAACTAGGAAATATTAGACCTCTGAGTCTGGAACGCAGAATAAATAGCATCTCACATGCATTCCTAAACCAACATTGCCTTTTACCAATAACAGCCCCCTGACATCATCAGTAAAGTTTATGCTGCAATCCATTGCAAGTTGGAAATCGATATTTCACAGTCGGTTTTACCGACTTCCAATCTAAATGTCTCCCAGTGTATCTGCTCGGGAAAACATGGATGCCGGCAGCAGACAGATGTTTATGGCAAGTCTCAAAACTCTAAACCAAAAGCCATCAATTAGGCTATTTGTCCACTGCGCCATTAGTAAATGAAGCTAACACTAGTGTCTGATTTAACAGATTATCACACTAAAAGAGCCGGAAGGAGTAGACTAGTAAACTATCACGAGTGTTTGCAAGTGTGCTTTGCAAGCCTGCTTGCAAAGACGTTTCACAACGAAAACGCTACATAAATTAGAAATATTGCAGATGTATTTGCTTATAGTGATGTGCCGCCACGCCGCCACATTGCTGTGACGTCATGTATGTTTATGTCGGCGAACTCAGAATTCTCTTTGAAGTATTGCCTGAGTTTCTCGTAACAAAGCGACCTCCATCTTGGAATTAAAGTCTGAATTCCAAGATGGAGGTCGCTTTGTTACGAGTTCCGAGTAAAATGGATTGCACTAGTCGCTAATTGTGGCTGTATGTGCTAGTGCAGGGTTATTGAGTTAGCTCGCTATGTATTATATGCAAAAACAAACCCAAACAAAAATCTACATGATTCACGTGAATTACATATTTGTATTAAAAACTGCTATTTTGCCAAAAAGTGACTTTTGCAGGTATGAACATTATGTGCATCCATGCACATAATATGCTTTTACATTTTATCAGAACACAGTGCTGCAAGACTTACTTTAAGTTGTTGCTCTTATGTAGTTTGTGAAATTAGACATGTAGACCTACTCTGCTTATCAAAACGCTAAAAAACTAAAAAAAATCTTTAATACAAAGTTACAATACTTAGAAGTTGCGTAGGCTAATAACACTAGGACTTAACACTACCACTGGCAAAACTTCCATGGTGAGACAAGTTCATCACCACCTATCAGCACATGGTGACTGACCTCAGAATGCTTTTGAAGGTTCTGGGTGCTGCAGCAGAAAATAAGAGACCATCCTCCCCCTTCTCACAGTTGCCTCCCAAAGAACCACACCTCCTCTGCCCTAATCCACCTGTTTCCCTCTGTTAAATCTGGCATGGAAACAAGTCTAGATTGCTCTTTGCCTGTGAGCCCATCCTTCAACAAATCTAATTGGCCCAGGATTTCCTTTATGAAAACACTTAATCAGGCATCTTTGCGAAAGTGACATAAATAATGTGCTTAAAATGTCTGCTGTGAATTTGGCATGATACAAAAAGCAATTACTTATAAAAGGAAGTGCTTTAAAAGATGATCTTATTTTAAATATGTGGTTGTAGTCCAATGTTAGAAATGTAGTTATGTAGAGGAAATAGTTTTATTCACGCCAACGGGTGCGCCATCACTCACCCGCCTCCCATTGGCTCTCGCTACCTGGAGCCCAGCCCAATGTAGAGCCGGTTGGGAGCCAAAAGAGCCGGCTCACATTGCTGAGCCGAGCCAAATTAATTGTCTCACCTGAAATGAGACAACATTCCCATCACTAAGTGGTAGTCCAATAATAAACCAGGCTTATGCTTACTTGAGACCATGCCCTTTAAATTTAGTGTGCCCCTGTGACACTACATTTGACAAGTAGTCCTTATATTCACCTAATTTATTGTGTAAATGCTGCCTAATATTCACCTAGGGATAAAATAACAACCAAGCAATAAAATGAATTCATAATGAAACTAGATTAAATTAAAGTACACAGGCTGTCCAAACCAACTACAGACAAATTATTTTTTAAGGCAAAGCGACCCTCCCCTGCTGTTCTGGGGATAACTCACAGCAATCAATTTATTAAGTCCCAATAACCAAATAAAGTGTCACATTGGGGTTTGTAATCCAAATACATTTGAGGAATTTGACATGAGGATGAGTGTAGTCGAAATACTGTGTATCCAAGGTCAGTACACTGAATGAATCAATTAAATTGTAAATATTTTGCACACATGCACAGGCACACCCATGGTGGCCAGTTTCATTCTCTGCCCTGGTCACTTTTTGAGAACAGTGACACAGATAGAACAAAACCTTTTGCAAGCCACTGTGTGTGTGTGTGTGCGCGCGCGCGTATACATACATACATACATATATATGTCATATGTGTCATTGGTATATATAGCAATCATTTGTTGTGTTTTAAGTAGATCCTCCTTCGTGATGGGATTTCACAGAAGGAGCACTAGGCGTGTGGCCAACTAGTTGCAATAACCTGAAGATTTTTCTTGTGAACATGTAAAAAGAAGTGCTTAAAACAACTCAGTGGAGAAACCATGCTGAGAAATCCGAGTTCAAGACAGTTTACCAGATAATAACAAGGAATTAGAAGAGATAACATGCTTCCGTCTGATGCTAGGTTAACGACAATAACGACGATTAGCCGTGAGGGACACAAGAGAGCAACTGTACCGCATTTTGAAAGGTCCCTATGAAATGAGTTTTAAAAGCCTGTAGGTGGGGACAGTTCATAAATAAAATAAAAGAAGAAAACTTCAAAGTATAGCTGTGTAGCCCATTCCTGTGGCTGACAGCTACTAAGTCTCTGAAAAAAATACCTGACAATCACAGAAAGCTAGCAAGGCACTGTTGGCTTCGGGGGTGTATGCCCATTCTGTAAGAAGCTAAAACTACATAGCAATGTTGGGAAATATTTTGCCTTTTAGTTTACCCCCCCCCCCCCTCCTTAATCTGTAATGAGTTTAACAGCCTCTAGGGACACCTTAAAAGTGCACAATCCCCTGAGTGGTTAGATCAAGGTAATTACCATGCAACTACAGAGCTAATAAGAAGTTACAGTATAAGCAAGCTCTTAAGATGTAGACGGTCTTCTTGACCTAAATAAAGCTGGTTGGGTATACTAAATATAGCATTGGCTAGTGCTCACTGATGCTGTCATAGTGCTGGACAGATGTTAAGACATGGGGATATAATGAAGGGAAGTGCCAGCTTTCCCAGCGGGAAGCCAGCTCAGACATTGACTAGAGAATGAATGAGCTCATCATGTGACTCAGCAAAAGAGCGCATTTTGCAACTGGTGTTCTGACTCAATCAATATGACAACACTGCAGGCTGTCAGAATTATCAAGAGACCTGAGGAGCTACACACACACACACACACACACACACAAACAGGCCTGTCTTGTTGTCTTATTGAACTTGATATGGAAAAAAAACTATTTTTACATAAGCTTTTTGTCATAACTTCGTGCCAACACCCCAAGTAGTTTATACTGTATCATACTTTAAAAAACAAACAAAAACAAAAAAAACATAACACTAAAAAGTATAATTTTGAAACTAGACCAGTTTTAGGTTTGAGTACTGCTTAGATTTGAGTATAACTTACAGTAAGTCATTATCATTTAATCATTTAGCAGAGGAAGGGCTGATGTTTGAGCATGAAAAGTCATGGGCTAAGCACTGGTGAAAAATGAAGGAAGGGATGTACTGATTATACATACATTTAGTATAATACTAATAATAACTAGACATTTTTGGCAGTTTCTGAAGAAACTGCTTAGACTAGCTACCCCGCCCCCTCCCTCCTGCAGGGGCCCTCATAGAAGTCCATAGCCTTTGCTTATTTTTTAAGTTGTGTATATACTGTATATATATATTCACATAAAAAAAAACAAATTAGTAGCTGAAATAAGTAAAGTTCTTAGTGCCGGTAGTGAGAGCTGAAAGCTAGCCACAGCTAGTCCGTATGTAAAAAAAAAAAAAATTATATTATTTTTATTATATTTATTGTCATTATGAAAGTGCCTGTTATCAAATTTGTATTATTTTTTATGAGTACAACTATTACTTGCATAGTTCAGGGAAAAAACCTTATACATACCTTAAAAAAAAAAAGTTTATGTTTATAAATGTTTTATTATTACGTGTGTGTCTCTGTTTCTGTGTGTGAATGTATATATAAAATGTTTTTTAGACATATTTTAATAATTCTATTCAGTGTGGGTGCTGTATAAATTAACAAAAGTGCGTTAAAGCCAGCCACTTTGTTGATTCGTTCTCTAGGACGTTGCCATGCCATTTTAAAATAAACTATCTGGGGCAGACAGGTGTGTATCTGTTCATATTCTATTCTCTATACTAATCAAATTATGCATGCTATTGAATGTGAGTGAGTCATGCTTTGTGCTTCCCCTGCAGAAGTATTAAAATATGTATGCTACTGATTTATTACGAGTATGGAGATGGACTTTCGTATAGGTGTCCATCAAAAGTATCGTTGAAGAATAATTGAATACATGTGTGGATATCTTGACATCTGAGTACGAGAGAACAGAAGCGGAGGGAGATATATGTACTGTATACAGTAGGCTGAGGAGACCTTCACCACTGTTCACCTAATGAAAGCTATATGATAAAGGCTTGATTGTCTGTTTCAAGGGTCTCGGCCACAGACAAGGACAAGTATTGTCTTGTAGGATAGGAAAGAGTGCAAATAAAACCAGGGACAGAGAGGAATACAACTCTACTTCTGACATTAAGGCATAATTATTTTTCAACAATCTGAAAAATAGAAAAAGCTGACAACGCAGACTTTGGTTTCCATGAAACAGATGGTTGCTGTGCAGTAATTGCTCCTGAAAAAGAAGCTCATCAACTATATATCTGCAACAACAAAATCTGACAAGTATTTCTAGGAGGGTTCTCTGCTGTTGTAGTTGCTAAAATGTCTTAGTGTTTGCTTATCTTAATTGTGTGTATCACATTTACAAGTAGCATGTGATGGTGTGTGAAACCAATTAAACACTATGATCTGCATAGGAAGGCACAAACCATGCAAATAATATAGCAATATGAGTCATGTAAAGCCACTTCCTTTCTGGGACTTTTTGTAAAGTTTTTGTAAGCCAATTTGCTTTTGTGTAAACATATACGTTCTCCCATTTTTCTTTAAATAAAATATGAAACCTGCAGCATTTGGAACATTTCTTCTTTGAAGCTAAGAAAAAGATGTTCTCCTTTATTCAACTGAGACATTCAAAGCACTCTTTCAGGACATTAAGTACTATGTTAAAAGGAATGATTTTGGCAAATTTGATGGAACGATTTTTCTGCACCCCACAATTGGCGTATCTTAAACTGCATATTAGATCAGAATTATTGTGATAAATGAGGTTCGTCCTGTATTTAAGATGTGCAAAACCATTTAGCAAGATGCCTAACCCATACCTCTTTCATAATATGAAAACTTTGTAATGGTAATATTCCATGCTGACCAACACATAGTACTGTTTTGTGGACATACAGTTCTCTTCCGTGTAGTGTGTTGGTGATAAGTAGGCTAGGGCTTTGCAACTGTTGAGCTGTCAGAGACAATACTGCCTCTGTCACAGCGGTGCATCCATATTGGTTTGAACAAGAAGTCATTTTTGCCGGACTGTGTGAAGCGGTACCGGCCAATATGAGCAAATGTCGCTAACTGACTTACTGACAGAACTTGCTAAAAAGTGAATGCGCTACATTCTAGACAGTAGGTGGCGGTAATGCACCACATGCAACATCCTCCAAAGGGCAAGGTAATTTTGCACACTTATCAAAACCATACTGGCATTGGCCTACTGTGTTGGCTCACGCCCGCGGCCGGCTGGGCTACTTGCCTAGTTTTTTCTTCTTTGTTTCCCACAGCGTTTACAAGGCATTAACATTGTGCATTCATTCAGCCTTGCTGTTCCGACTTAAGAGAGCGGGAGGTGGGTCATCGTTGTTCTCAACATCGGCATGGCAGCAGTTGTCACACGTGTAGGAACAGCCGGTACCCCGGAACAGGGATTGTAATCAGGTTACTGTACTGTTACTGTTTTGTTACCTCAAAAACAGCCTACATTAATCTAATGTTAATAAAATTTTAAATTAACATACACTGCAAAAAATGCCATATCAAATATAAGTGCAAATATATTAGTTATGAGCAAAACTGGCTAGAAAAAGCAAAACTGGCTGCCAGTGCATTATGTGAAATTCACTTGATAAGATTTCCTAAATTAAGTGTACATTTACTTAAATTAAGTCACTAGATAAGCCATAGAAACAAGTCCAACTAGCTTTTAAATCTAAAAACAAGTTTATCACACTAAGTTAGGTATAGTTTTTGCAGTGTACAGTGTGCGTTCGGGCGATCGACTTCAGTACCTTATAGCTTGTATTTAAGTTATTTAGCTGAATCCTACGGTAAATGGCTATCGGCAGTCAAATCCTCATACACTTTGAAAGGCATAGTACGTCCCCAAGGCACGCTGCCATAACAACAAGAAATATTAGTTTTTCATGGAATGACTCCTTTAAGACAAAATAGAAACTGTGTTACGATGTGATGCTGAATAACACCTGCCTCAATAGGAACACGAACGCAAAAGGACACAACAGCTCCACGGCTTTGCAGTTAAAGGTAAAGTCAGAGATTGTAAGTTAATGCAATTTTTGTCAAAGTTATTATTTCCTCTCTGCCTGGTAGCTACCCGCTTTGTGTGCGTGCTGAAGAAATACACCTGTGCTTCTACACAGCCCTGCCTCTGTAATAAGGAACACAAAGAAAGTGGTGCAGATCGCATCACACAACAATATCCTATAGCCTTAACAACACATTTCCAATGTGTGGGGTGGATTTTCTGAAGGAGCACCCTATGGCACTGAAGGGAGAGAGAGGTATCAACAAGCATTCTCTAGAATTCTCTATACCTTTAAGGAGCTACAGACAAAATCCCTAAATACAATGGCGTAGAGAAAGACTAAGACGAGAGAGGACAGATACCCTAGATAGAGAGCAACAGAGCAATCCCTTGCTCTGTGTGGTGTGTCATTGTATTGAGCTGCATCATTACTAAATTGTTACCTCAAAGGGTGCAATGGGATTGTGTCAGGGTGATCAATGCAAGAGTCCTAGGGGATCTAATAGACGCAGGCCTTAAGAAACATCTGGTTTCATTAAAGACCCCAGCAGAGGGAGCACTAACAAGTCTTTATCTGTCTCCTTCACAGCTTATACTGTATAAGAGCACCGGCAGGGCGCTGCATAGGAACCTGTGTGTTTGTGTGCAGTTTGTGTGTGTGTGTAGTGTTTGTGTGTGCGCGCACTAATTGAGTAAGAAGGCTTCTGTTGCTAGTAGTGATTGCATTTGCTTGACATTGGTAGGCAGCAAATGATAGGTACTCTACGCTCCATTGCCTCTCTCTGGTAAGGGGATAGGTGTGTGTGTGTGTGTGTGTGTGTGTGTGATGGGGGGGGGGGGGCAGCAGCAAAGCCATGGATCTGCACAAAGGGTTTAGATGTTCAAAGACTCTACCGACACGGCTGGATGCCTGAGGGCTCAGATGCCCCCTGCACCCCCATCGCCCTACACATCAGCCCTGACCGCACACAGTTTAGACTAGCAGGGGGTGCTTCGACGGTTTGTCTGAGGAGATGCAAGCGCGTTACCATTATTTGTTCAACCAGTGCAATGAATCTGTTGACAGTCTATTCCGACGAGTTAACAGCTTGATCAGGCAATGAGCTACGTTACTCCATTGTTTATAGCCTAATGTACAGTGAACGGTGTGTTGGCTAAAGCTGGATGCTTGCGCTAGCCGCTAGCTAGTAGCCTATGCCATCCTACATGTTATAATCTTTAGCATAACGCAGTTTGTCTGTTGCTTTTTATTCCAAGGTCGAACTTGTTGACATGCGTGATTAGGAGAGTGTGCTGAGCATATGTTAAGTAAAAGACACGCAGCAGAGAGTAGACTCCCTGCTCAGATCGTATATTGATAGAGTTTAATTTAATTTTACCGTGCAAACGTTTTATAATAGTTTAACTAATATTGTCACAATTTGATGGACATTGATAGCTATTACTTTTAGTAGTTCCTGGAGGAATCTTGAATAAAAGAAGGCATATTCCAGCTCATATAGCACCTAACCGGAAACGATGAGACCCGTTTTACAGAAGACTCTCTCCCCATTCTTTGCAATACAGCCTTCCTAAATAACTGCCCGGGGCGTTTTAAAGATGGCTGCTGAGTGGTGAGACCTGTCTATAAGAACCTTGCTTTTTAAATTTGATTTAAATATCTTTATTGAAAATGTACATGGACAATATTACAGACACTCCAAAAATGCCCTCCCCTCTCAGATAAGTACAAATCACAATTTTAGAAAAATAATATAGTTACATTAAAGAGACTTGCCTCAAATTAGCACTCAGGTTTCCAAACAAAACACATTCTATGGTAAGTACTGTACATATATGTGCAGGTGCGTCTGTAGCACAACACAGCAATGTAGTAAAGCTTGAAGACTGGTGAAAGCAAACATAGCCAAACTAATGTCACTTGTAAGCACATGACAAGAAAGGTCAGCCATAACTATGCACTCTAAGCTACCCTTTCAAAGCAGGATGGGTGACATGACACAGAACTGTCCTTGGCTGCCCGGCGACTGAACAAGATGTGTTATCGACAGGACAATTAGGATCCAGTGTGGCCTCCTACCAAGGTGTAAAAAATAACGGGTCAGTTTTGAACACCACCGACCACAGACATAATTGGAATAACATGGGAACCTGCAAGATGTATAATACATAATATAGCATACCGTATTATCATTTCTTTAAAAAAAAAAAAACTTCTTGATTTGAGAGGAATGCAAATATGTCACACTACACTACATTCACTAAATAAATACTGTACCGCATACTGCATACTGTACATCTGTTCTGCTGACACACAGCCTCTCTTGTGCTTCTACTGTACTTCCCCACTTTATCCACCCCTATACTGCAAGTGAGCATAAAGGTGTCATTAAATAAACACTGTTGCCCGTTACCCTTGAACCGCATGGTAACAAGGTAAACATGTTATCACCCTGGAGGGCAACTGTTGGCTTGTCTGTACATGTGTGGGTGTATAGACCCGGATCAAGCAGAGATCACACGTCCACTATCCGTACAGTGTATGGAGCCTTCTATGGGGGCCTTATCAGAGACCCCTGAGCCCCACGTCCTTACTTAGCGCGGGATTCATAATGACGCTGCACTGTGCCAACATTACGAGTCAACACAAGCCCCTTGTTATGCTAATTCAAGATGCACATCCCCAGCTCAGATACACAGTACTGGTATGCATGATTGGGCAAACACTCAAGTTACTCATGTTTGTGTAGAGGCTGTGGGCAAGTGGGCAAGGCAGTGACGTATAGCATCTCTCAAGGTTAGCAGACACTGGACTCAAAGATGAAAGAACCTTTTTTTTTTAATAATAAACTTCATGAATAATAATAATACCGTTAAATAAAAATACTAGATTCAGTGAAGTCCCCGAGGGCATGTGCCAAATAAAAGATAAAGAAAGAGTGGAAATGTCATCATTAATAATCTGCTGTATCAAAATGACAAAACTACTGTAGTGTGTGCCTGGGTGAGGAGTGACCGAAATAGAATAAGGCTGCATCATCGTCTCCTTGGGAGAGGGAGGGAGAGAGGGAGGGAGGGAGAGAGGGAGATTATACTGTGCAGCACAGATAAGATAGTTAACATATATTGCATGTTTAATGTACAGTATATTATTTACAGTATGTTCAAACTGGGATCTTATTCTATTCCTCTATGTGCATAAATAAAATGTATTGAAATCAGCTTCACTAGTAAATTAATTCTAAGAAGTTTAGGGTGTTTTCACACCTGAAAGTCCGGAACAGGGTCTGGACCAAGGTTCATGTTTTTGTTACATTGCATACATTTGATCCGAGTACGTTTGGTTCCACACTACAATTTTACAAGCGAACTAGAACTTGGCCTGACGTACCTACAGTATGCCTGGTCGTCATCACCTGCATTTCACTATACTTGAAATTGGTTGGTTTGTAAATGGTTGTGCGTCTGATGTCGGCGTGTTGTCAAGTCTGCGTTTAGGCAGCCTTTTTTGAATTAAATTAACAGATTAATTTAGTTGCCATTATAATATTATTCGCACCAATCGTGTGCAGTAGGCTACTCTAGACTTGTTTGAATTCACCAAATGAACGTCCTCAAGTGCAAAAATTATATTGTTGCCGAAAGACAGCTGACTTTATTTGTTAGACCAAAAACAAGGGCTTAAATAACGCAAGACGGGCAAATGGACAGGAATAATAGGGGCCGATACAAACCAATATTAATCACGAGGCTGGTAACACACGTACTGGGGAAACACAGACAATAACACAAGACAAACATTGCCTAGGTGGACGGCAGACCTTGACAAAACTATTAGGCATAATATTAAATCTCCCCTCTCCCAATATGCTACCAGCGCTCATCGTCCGGCCTACCAACTTCCTGTAAAGTCCTAAAGTCCGAACCATCCAAAAAATGTTTTCACACGGCAAACAAACTGACGACACTTCAAATGCGGCTTGGAAATAATGTTTTAATGCACTGCGCGTACACAGATTGCATAATGCTGTCTGCGGTTGATTACGGAAGCTGGTTTAGTCCAAAAAAGCTCAGTTGGTCCGATCCGAGGTCGGATCACGTTCTCACCACAAACGAGTCGAGTTCGTTTGGAAGCGTACCGAGACCTGCTGGAAAAGGTGGTCTCTGTACGCTTGGTTGGTCCACTATGCACTCGAGTTCGATTGCTGCATTCACACCTGACCAAACGAAGCGCACCAAGGGGGAAAAGGAACTCTGGTGCGATTCAACCAAACTAAATGCGGCAAGTGTGAAAGCACCCTAATGTATAGTCAGATATTGAAAGCTAATTGTAAGCTAATACAGTTTGTCAAATTCACCAAATATCTCCTCTACACAGCCCAATACTTCTACACAGCCCTGGTGCAACAAAGCCGTACTACGCTTTGCTTCACGCATTTCAATGCGTGAGGCGGCACTGCAGAGGGATATTGTTTTGATGTGAGCTCGAAGTTTATAAGCGGAATCCTGCCTTTAACTGAAAACCTTGTTTAACTGTCAGGCAAATAAATTGTGTTCAATAAGCAGATTCAGAGGTCTAATACTTTTAATGTTGTACCAAGAACAAAATTAAATGGTAAGGCAGGCAGGATATTATGCATGACCTCTCATTTGCTAGTCCTCATTCTGGAGATGGAATGGTGTAGGAATGCCACTCTTTCAGGGCTGTACAAAAACAAACAAATAAAGAAGTGTAATTGCATCCCCACACTGTCTCTTCTCCTTTCCATCCCTTCATTTTGTCCTCATTATCATCCTCTCATCACTTAGCCAAGGACTTGGCACCACAGATACCAATGTCTGAGCCAGATTTATTAAACTTCCCTCTTCCATCTTTGGCCCTAACACCACGGCTTCATTTTCCCATTTTGTCCCTTTATATGCACATTTTGGCAAAGAGCTGAGATGTGGAGAGAAGCTGATGAATGATTGACCCCATCTAATAAGTTTTCCAATAGATCTATTACCGTTCTGGGCAGGCATGTTGAGTTAATGGCCCTGTATCAAGCTAGAGGTTATCCCCAATGTTCTAGCTCAAGTTTGGTGCAGACGTAAAACAGTATGTCAATGCAAAGAGAAAATAAATTACATAATATACTGTATATATTACACATACGGTATACTGTATCTGTTGTCGTGATATTGGCGCAACGTTGGCTGCCATAGTTATTTTCACATTCTGTGTGTGAGCGCTCGCGTTTAGGGATCTCTTGGAGATTATGCAGAGGAACATTGTGGGAGCAAAGCATTCTGGGTACAGACTGGAGACAGTATGCCGACCATGTGCCCACTTGCTTACAGACTGATTCTGTGTTTCCCTCTGTCTACAGGCACGTTTGTACTTGGGTGGGTGTTTGCATAGGGAATAACAACCGATATGGACATACTGGTGGACGTGCACAAACCTACGCCAGGTGTATCAAATGTCCAAAACACACACACACTTTCCCCAAACAGTCCTAACCCATGTGCAAGCTACAGATAAACACTTCACTCAAACAGCAAGGCACCAGTATCCTTCAGACCGCCTGAGACACGCTGAACATATGCCCTCTCCCTTACTAGCACGCGGCCTAAAAGGAAGGAGACAGCCGTGAATAAAGACATCTACGGGCTTTGTAATTAGTCCCCTTCTTTCATTATTCATAGCTAAATATTTGCTTGCTCTCCCGCTTTAAACTGAGCAGCTAATGACTACAGAGAAAAGTGAGAACATATGTGTGTGTGTGTGTGTGTGTGTCACTGGGGAAGGATGGTGTTCTCTGAGGAATAGAGTAATTAGCGAGACTGTTTGCGTCAATTTGTGCGCACACACACACACACACACACACACACACACACACACACACACACACACACACACACACACAAACTGTCAGACACACAGTGTCACACAGACGCACTGGCAACACACACAAAGTTCTTGTACCGTTGTGCCATGTTATAAGGCAGATACTCTTTTAGAAGGGATGTGCCAACCCCCCCCCCCATGTCTAGATCTGACAGGTGATCTTCAGTGCAGTACAATATAATAAAGAGACAGGGGGAGCAAGAGCATGGTTGTCACTGCTTACATATTGTTTCTTACATTAATAGAGACTACAGTAAGATGTACTGTAGTGTGGCCGTCTCAATTCTTACTGATGGGACAGAATGGAAGTGTCACCCACTGGGAATGAAGCAAGCAACGGAGACATGCGCTGGTCTGTGATAATGAAAGAACACACACACACACACACACACACACACACACTCCTATCAATATCAAATCTAAGACTGTACGGTAGAAGTAGGTCACACAGTTAAGTTGAGGAGATAAGAGGTAGGAAAAGCAGCTAAGATAGAGAGAGTTAGAGAGATAGAGAGCGGGAAAGAGAGAGATGTAGACTGAGAAAGACAGTGAGAGAGTAAGAGAACACAAGTAGGCAACAACCAAGAACAAAAGGAAACAAACTGACAGTTCTACAGGAGACTCATTTGACAAGCACAGAGTTCATATACTGTCTATATATACACACACACAA
>JAODUE010070652.1:0-15681 GCA_027564755.1 Amblyopsis hoosieri | reverse complement strand
CCCCCCTCTCATCTCTCTCACTGTGTGTTTCTGTTACCTGCCCCCGCTCTCTCTCTCTCTCTCTCTCTCTCTCTCTCTCTCTCTCTCTCTCTCTCTCTATCGGCCTGTCTGTTCCTGTCGTACATCATCCTGTCCCTCTCTCTGTCTGTCTTTACGATGCGATACCTCGCTCCCCTACAGAAAGATCCCGGCTCTCCTCTTTCCGTCCTGTCCCTGGTCTATCAGTCTTTGCCCAGGGTGGCGTATAAAACCTTGTCATATGTCGTATACGTGTCAATTTCACCGCTATTCACAGGCTGTTGAGGTCACGCAATAACGATTCAGCCTTCTGCCCATTCATGAAACCCTTTAAACAGGATGCAGTATATAACTGTTGTCTATAGGTATGTTCTCACACATAACACGGTACATCAGTCAAACAGCAGTTGTTGCTTCACCAGACAGAAGGAAATAGTTTACTGTATACTACTATTGGCCAATGCTGTACTAACACCTTTTTGTTTATTTTTGTCTTTTCCCTCTACCCGTACAGACATGTTGGCTATTGGGGACCCTAACCAGTCCACTATAATGGCTGTGTCCATCGCAGGGGGCATTGTCCTACTGATCTTCCTGGTGGCCTGCTTTGTTGTCAGTGGAAGGTAAGGAATTATACTACACTAATACATATAATACGCACTCACACACACACACACACACACACACACACACAACGTGGTGGACTCTTCTCTCCATCTGTCTTTATTAGTTGTTTTAAAGAACATAAAATCTCTCCCTCTCTCTCTTTCTCCCTCTCTCCCTCTCTCTCTCTCACCCTCTCTCTCTCCCTTTCTCCCTCTCTCTCTCCCTCTCTCCCTCTCTCTCTCCATGGTGTAATGGTGCAAGGCCTCCATCTGTGGCATTTTACTCTGCTGCCAGAGTCAAACCAGCCAGAGCTGTGTGTGTTGATCCATGCTCCTTTGTGATCACGAGCTTTGAAGGTCAGACAGCTGTTAGCAGGCTGCCTAAAACAGAGCCAGAGGAGAGACCAGGAGAAGCCGAGGGAGGAGCTGAGAGGAGGTGAGGGAGATGAGAGGAGAGGAAAGGAGATGAGAGGAGAGGAGAAGAGAGATGAAAAGTGCCTCTGAATGACGATGATGTTTATCCTATAGCTGTGCAGACTAGATTAGCCACGCGCTGAGACACACACACAAAAGCCCTTGCACACACACGGTAGAGTACGCACACACACACACACACACACACACACACACACACACACACACACACACACACACACACGCGCACACACAGGTTTATTTACTTAAATACACACACACACAAATGCTGGTAAAAACATTAGTATTGACTGAGGTGATTGCTTATCAGTCTGAGTGCTCTATTCACTATTGACTTGGAGGGATCTAATCAGTAGAGACTGTCCTAAAACACACACAAACACACACCTATGCGTGGCATACAGTATACACACAAGCAGGCGTGTATAAATCCGTGTCTCCATTTGCATGAGTGAAATAATTAACTCCAAATGATTTACACATGCAGAACACAGGCATAAAATTATACTGTATGAATAAAAGTCAAGCTGTTAACCATAGCACGCAATGAGCATACACACACACACACACACGCAGACACGCAGACACGCAGACACACACACACACAGACACACACACATACAGTACACACAGTCGCACGAGTCAGCTAATCAGGTTTCACAGGCTAGGGAGGTGTTAACTAGGTTTTACAGGAGGGTCAATATAGTGCCATCAATTAGAGCTCACTCTCTCTCTCTCTCTCTCTCTCTCTCTCTCTCTCTCTCTCTCTCTCTCTCTCTGTCTCTAAACATTCTTCCATTGTCAGAGGTGGGGAGGTAAGGGTGTTGATTAGATAGTTGTGTGTGTGTGTGACATGATTGGCTGATCAAAGGGAGAAACAGCGAGTCAGTGGGTGGGGTGGGCCGGCCATTTGGGGTGGGCCGATGGGCCGGTGGGCCGGCCAGTTTTAAGAGACGGACAGGAGGGAGGCGGGCAAGAGACAGCCAGAGCGATAGAGCGAGCCTAAGACCAGGAGGTGACAGACAGCAGCAGGGAGACACAGAGAGTGGGGGGGGGGTAAAGACGTACAATAGGCTTCCTCTCTGGTGAGGTGGATGGAGAGGAGAGCAGCAGGAAGGGAAGAGAAGGCTGGTCAGTGGGGGAGGGAGGGGGAGATAAAAGATAAGGGGAGATTGATGATGGTTTCCCGCTGGGGGAACAGAGAGGTGCGTGGCTCTTAAGGTAAAGGGCTGGATTAGGAGGGTATCAGAGAGGGGGGCTGGGGCGTATTGCACTGTTACGTGCAATAAGTGTATCATGTTGCGTACTGGCAGCCAGCGGTTGGAAGATAGGGGAGGATTTTACATAAGAGAGGTGCATTATGGTCCTTCTGTCATTGTCTAGTCTAGGTGTTTTAAGCTTCTCCTGCTATCAGCTGGTATCTCCGTGCTCATTTCTATTTCACACACACGCTCATTTCGTCTGTCCATCTTTTCATTTTTGCACATTTCTTCTTTTTTGGTTAATTTCCGGCCTCATTCTTGAAATTTACATTGTCCCTGTTGTGGGTAGATGGGCACGGTGCCAGATGAATGTGCACGGAAATGGAGCGCTGATTAAAACGGACGCGCAGAGTCAGCCAGGGTTAAAAACTCTGGTAGATTTCTTACCAGTCATTTACAGGAGCCTACATTTCTTATAATAGCTGGTCGTTTAAGTCATTTCACCTTTATAATTTAGTTCTTTTGATGTGATAGCACTGCTGAAATTGAGTTTCTCTTCACCCCCACCCCCCTAACCCAATATACTACCTACATTAACATATGTGGTATATTTGATGGCTCAAATCCAGCTGTGAATGCAATTTATAGACACAATTACAATTAGGTAATTTAGCAGTTAGTAAGTTTCAAGGAGCAGGTAGGGGTTAGGCTTGTTGGTTGCGATATAAAGGGCATATCCTGCAGTTTAGACACGTTTGGTGAATTACGATCACAAACACACAGCTTCAAACATACCTATCAAATAGTTATTTTAATCTTATATTTTCTCCTCTAGCAGCAAAAGATGAATAACGTACACATACTCCTCACATGCTTTCCTGGCAAGGCTATACACCTCATAAACGGACAGAATTGCATGCTGCTCTGTTCAGATTTGTTCTCGTTCAATAAAGTGCTGTGCTGCTGATGTTGCCATGGGAGGGAAACATGAAAATGCGTCTAAAGCTCCTCCGACACAGCGGCGCGCTGACATATATACCAGTTATCGCTCTGTGTGTGTGTGCCATTATTAGTTTGCACAATATTTGTATGGTTGCGTGTTCATATTGACAGTGTTTGGTCATTTGGTACTCAGTTTGACTGTGTCCTTTTGTTAAACACTTTTCCAACCCCTTGTACTAACCCAGAACCTGACATGCCAGATTCATTGTTAGTCACAACATCTTGGAAGCCGTCCATTGAAACTGATTGTAAAGGGCAGGTACTTTCAAAAAAATACAACTGACCAGTTGATTGGATGAATCATCTGGTCAGTTTTGCTGTTGGCAATCCTAAACCACGCCCTTATAGCTATCAGTATACCCAGTATCCAGTAAGTATCCAGTATATACAGCTATCAAGTTCAGTTGCTACTCAAACACATTCAATATTATTTCTAGGCTTTCCATAATTCTCACAGCAAAATTAAACTGAAGCTCGTGAGATCAGGATGGTCTTGGAAGGCTAACTAACCCATGCAGTCGCCATTGTGTGGCTGTGTGCTCTCTTGGGGGTATAGGGTGCTTGTGTGTGTACTATAACAATAACACAGCCCTCCTATGAATGTCTGTATAGCTATGTGTGTTGCTATTTCACTTGTTCTGTTGCCAGATTAACATTGCATCTCATTGCATGTTTTTAATGTGGGAGTTTGGTGGGAAGTCAACGGGATATAATTAATTATGCCGTCTGCTTCTATTCTGTATGTTTTAGTTTTTTGGGGCTGGCAAATGTCTTGTGTGCTACGTATCTCAAAGTCTGTCTTTGTAGAGTACATCTGTTGTGATGTTGGAAGCATTCAGCGGGGTGTGAAGAGACACAATCTGTTAAAGAGAAGCTCAAAATCGTAGAATAATGAGCTTTAGTTAATTTTATACTCGTCGTTATTTACCCTAGCTAAATGTGTCACTCTCTGGAGTGGTGTGTTTCCTTCAGAGGCACATTAAACAGAACGGCTGTCTCACATTTTTCTATGGAAAACCAGAAAACACATTATCTGTGTGTAATCCTTTGTTCTCACGAAGCAGAAAGCTTCCACTATATCCACCTGCCAGCCAATAGTTAAGAGATAAAGCGTGCTGGCCTCTCTTACGCGCAGAGCTTCCATAACACGAGCGCTGTATAAACAGAGAGATGTTGCAGAGCGACCTGACAATATATTAGCTGGTGAGTCCAAACGGAAGCTTTCACAATGTTACTAATCGAGACAGCAAGCACCTCCACCTTCCTTTTCAACACAATAGTCACCTCAATGCTGTCTGTGTCTGTGTGTTTGCTTGTGGAAGAGCTTTTACCTCTGGAGCAGCTGTTGTGCAGCCCGGGGGTCACTCTTAAAACTTAATGAAAGAAAACTACGGAGGCAGAATGCAAGCGTACTGTAAGTGCATACCCAGAACATGTTGAGAGAGATGGCAACCGAGGTAGAGAGGGTTGGAAGAAAGCGTGGCCACAATAGGGATGTGTTTGTGCCTGATGTTTATTTCATAAACAGCTTTTTTGATTTGTGTATTTCATTATTAGTATCAGGCTTTATATTCAGTAAAGGAAAACACATGTAATGGCCGTGATAGATGCGAAAATATGCCACAGAAGAATAGCTGGAAATAACAAATGTATAGTAACAATTAGCTCCGTATTGCAAATAGTGATGCTAACCTATTTGGCAAAGGAAATATATTAGCTTCTGCAAACTGTTCTCAGTGGGCTTTCTTAGTCTGTTTGCTTGATAACTGTGCAAATAATGATCGGTTGAAAACAACACACAGTGCTGTATGGGTGTGCGAGTGTGTGTGTGTGTACAGTATGTGCGCGAGCATGCACGTGTGATTGTGTATCGTCACACAGATTTGTAGGTGCAGCAAGCTATGGGTGCATTGAACCCAACGCAGGCAGGCTGCGGGATGTAGCCCAGCACAGGTTTGTCTGAAAGTAGCTTACAAACACTGGAATAATAGTTGCTTGATTGCCGCAGGTGCAAATCTGTCTCGTGCGCACACACATACACACACACATACACACACACGCGCACACACGCGCACACACACACACACACACACACATACACACACCATGTAAATGAGCAGCTGTTCCAAGGAAATTGATCAAATGGCCTATAAACATCAGCCAAAAGTGTGTGTGTGCGTGTGTGTGTGTGCGCGCTCGCGCGTTGATACACACACACACGTTGACTTAACAGGTTAATCATGTTTTATCGTGTTTAGTTACATCATTAGGGAATTTGTTTCATACTAGTTCACCAGGTAGAAAAATAAAGGCACACTTTACCTAATGATCGTGACGACACGGCCAACTGTCTTGTGTGACCTTTGCATCAGGGTGCTAAACTATGCACCGGTTACTGTGTAGGCCAACCTGGATGTCACGCACACGCACACGCATGTAATCCTTCACTTTTCTTTACATTCCTTTGTTTCTTATCCTCTCTCCTCTCCTCTCTATTAATTCCTCTCCTTTCTCTGCTCCGTCCTCCTATAGCACTCTCTGTAATGAGTGAGAGCGAAATGAAATGTTTCCAAACAGGGTGTTAATGAAACGCAGACAGATTTATTAGTCATAACTCTCCCTCTAATCATTTCCCCTTCCTAATAATTAGCCGGGGCAGAGTAAATCTTTTGATGCTGTGGTCAGAGGGCGCTGGGCGAGAGCCAGACAAAGGAATGAGAGAGAGAGAGAGAGAGAGAGAGAGAGAGAGAGAGAGAGAGAGAGAGAGAGAGAGAGAGAGAGAGAGAGAGAGGTCGGCGACAAGGTGTAGCCTGTGTTTTCTATCGCTTAGCGCTTTCCATTCCTGCGCCTACACACTTTTCTCTTTTGTCTTCTGGGCGTGTTGTTCGCGAGCTCACTTCCACTCACTCAGCTCTAATTGGGCCCTCATTCATCAGTCAGCCGGCGACGTGGCGGCTTGGTGAGGCTTCCCCCCCCCCCTTTTTCCCTCCCTGGTGTTTTTCCACCATGGGCGCGTAATGATGAGATTGAATTAAATCCACGCGTTTTAATTCTCAGTAATTACATTCGATGGGAGCGCTCGATATTAGATGGAACCGCCGTTATCACAAACTACGATGAGCCCTCACCAAGACCTTAGGTGTGCGTGCGCGTGTGCGTGTGTCTGTGTACATGTGTGGTGTGTGTCGGCAAAGGAGAAATAACTAATGATAAGCCGATCTTCCTTCCACACACTGCTCTTTTCGTTTTGACAGACAATGAACAAAGAATGAGCCAAAGCAGAATGAAAGGGTGTGTAGATCTGCGTGTGCGTGCGTGTGTGTGTGTGTGTGTGTGACCCTCGTTGACTCTCCCGTTTCTGAGTGTATCAATTTCCTCTCCCGTGGTTGAGGCGGTGGCTTGCCTCTAATCCTATAAAGGATGGTCAGTCATATAAAAGAGACATTACACAGGCGGCCTCTACACACAATTTATTAGCCCTGCGTGCGTCTACAGTTAAGATTAATCCAAGGTTATTTACGCACACACAAACACACACACACACTCTGTCTTCTAATAAGGAGACACGTGGTCCGCACACACTTTGTCAGGCTTCGCTCTGTCTCGCCTGGCCCATTAGAGCTGAGGTATCTTTGTTTCAAGGTCACATTGTCATCCATGTTAGCTCCTTGGCCACCTAGCTCTTTATGTGCCATTTATTCTGCCTCACTAAAGTCTTCCTCTGTTTGATCTCATCTCCTGTCCTCTCTATATGCTCCTCTGTTCCACGTTCCCCCCTTCTCTCTCTCTCTCTCTGTCTCTCTCTCTGTCTCAGTTCTCGGTCGCTCTTTGCTCCTGGCAGGGGTTCAGATGCACTAACGTTTCAGTTTGTGTCTGATGGGTGTTAATGTATGCCAAACCACCTGTCAAGCAGCAGAAAATTAACACGTCCATTTTCTTTCATTCTGAGTTAGATAAGTCTCAGTGACAAAGGCGATTTTCATATAAAGGACATTATGGAAATTAAAAGGGATTAAACGAGCTCAAAGTCGGTTTTCCTTAGTATTTCGCATGAAGAGTGACATTTCTTTTCATGAATACTTATCAGAGCAGAATCTTTCAATGTTTTTTAGAACTGTTAATCTTGCACCATCATAGATAAGCTCGCCTGGTAGATCATGAAGACTATTTTATCTCTCTGTGTTAATTAAGAAACTAGAGGAAATATCATTGTGTTAAGCAGATAGGAAGTTAATACTCATGAAACCGTTACCTTAAAACCATGCAAAAAAACAGCATGGCCATGACAATGCTGGCCTAATAGACTGATGCCTGGGGACAAGCACAACATTGACACAATCTCTAAAAGAGTGCTTATGGTATAGAAACAAAGCCTGTACGATAACATCATTGAGCTGACGCAGACAAAATTATAGTATTTGGGGACAAAATGGCAGAAAGTGTAATGCATTTGGTTTGTGGGATGTTAGCCATTTACAATCAGCTACCGCGTCCACAGCCGGCCATAAGCCAGTATGAGGACCTGGGACCTGATGTATCAACATTCCGTATGCTGGTTTTCACGCACAAAGTGTGATGTATCAAAATGTACGTGACGTGAGAATGTGCAGAGCGTACCGCAAAGTCAAGTCTGGCTCTGTAACGTGCCGATTTCTAACTTTGAAGCACCAAATATGTGTCCCTTCCAGTTACTATAAGGCAACATGGCTTTGTCAATGAAAAAAACCTATCCGATGACCACAACATAAGTTAGATCATGTAGCATAATGAGGTTTAACATCAGAAAAGCCAAAACCCAAACGTTAAATGCTATCAACTGTATATTTATGTAAGCAATATAATGTCTGTTAAATTTGTGTGGCAATTAATTAAAAATCTACTTGAATGAAATACACGTGTATACGTATATACGTGACACTGACAGATTTGGTCCCCATCGAGACGCGAACCCCTCTCCTGCGGATTACAAAATGAAAACCTTAGCAAGGAGCCTAAGGGATCTCCATGATTCACTAGAGCGTTCTTGAGGTGTTGGAGAGTGTGATTTACTTCATTTAAGATTAGGATACTGCACAACTATAACCGACTGGCCTTCGTTACATAGGCCTACTATGTATAGTCACACTCTATATATCGCCATTGTGCGCAACCCGGCTTACTTCCCACAGATTAAATATCTTACTCACTGTGCAAGATTGGCGTGCGCTGCAATTGTCTGCAATTGTTTAAGAATCTGTGCTGTTGCTGAGACTCACAGGCATCCATGTCCATGAGGCAATTACGCATAAATCCATGCACCGGCATATACTTTTGAACCAGTTCTTATTCATCACTTATGTGAAATATCCAATATCATATCATATCATCAATATTTTATTGCTTTCATATTATTGGCATATTATTGACAATGTCTTCTATGATTACAGTCATCCTTTCTTCATGTGAGCTTAGCTGCCACACTTTCAACTCTTCTCTTTATCGACTTTGATATCCAACTATTACTTTATACTTTCTGACTTGGTATGGTTCTCGGAACCCGATGCATTGACTGCCTGTAGTCATTTGCCACTCCGTTGACTTAATTTATTTTATTGCTGATACCGGAGGACAAACTTCTAAATATAAAATGAATCCTGCCTTCCACCTCTGTGATCAAAACGTCGATCTATCTCAGTCAGTGCATTTTCTCTCTTTATTTTTTTGACACGTTTTGCGGCTGGATAAACCATTGCATATTGGACAACAGATGAGGACATTGGCGCATTTATTTTAATTTGCATAGTAATTTATGGGAGGAGGTAAGGCAGGTTCAAAGGCTTGTGCACGTACGCTAAAATACAAGTTTATTGGGATGTATGAAGGGAAGATGCGCAGGACCTGGTGTACGCATGGTTTCATACATCTGAATATTTCTGTGCGTACGCACTTTTCGAGTTTGGTGAGTACGCCATCTTCTAGTATGAAAGCTGTGCAATTGTTGATACATGAGGCCCCTGGTTTGCATCTTTCTGCTCAAGGCTGTGAATGTACAGTGTTATTTGACAATGATATTTAGCAGTGTTATTTAACTGTGTCATTTAGCAGTGTTATTTAACAATGTTATTTAACAATGTTACTTAGCAGTGATATTTAACTGTCATTTAGTAGTGTTATTTGACAATGTTATTTAGCAGTGTTATTTAACTGTGTCATTTAGCAGTGTTATTTAACAATGTTATTTAGCAGTGTTATTTGACTGTGTCATTTAGCGTGTTATTTGACAATGTTATTTAGCAGTGTTATTTGACAATGTTATTTAGCATTTAGTCATTGTCTTTGTCATGCCATCTTAACATTAAGCAAGATGATATAGCTATTGTCTATAGCTATTGTCTAGCTATTGATATAGCTATATAGCTATTGCTACTATATAGATATAGTTATTGTCTTTGTCATGACAACTTGACATTAACCAAGGCAAACTAACCTGTCAAAGTGTTTGTCACGACGATGTGACATTAAACAATGTCATGTCACCTTTCATGAACATGTCACGACAGGCCATATATGAAACTTAAAGAAGCAATGTAGCTGTATCATGTGGTTGATTTTATAATTGTGTCATGACTATGATTGTGTATTTTCCTTGACCTCAACTACAGCGGTAACATTTTCACTTGTCACTTGTTCACTTGTCAGTTTCACTTGTCATGTTAGCGAGGCGCTGAAGTGCGGCGGCCACCTCGAACTCAATATTCATGAAAAAGCCTGGCTGCAGGTGCTGTTTACTATTGGCTGGTCAGTGATGGTTTTGCAAAAGTTATTGATGCAATTTATAACAGATGACACGCTGCATCAGACTCAGGAAGGCTAAATAAATCAAATCACAGCTCACATTTTTTGCAATGGCCCGATCGGGACAGAGTTGCAAGTTTCTCTGTCCCGAAATGACGTTTTCCTGGCCCCGGGCCATCAGCCATCGTTATTGTCGAGCCCTGACAGTGTTATTGTACAATGTACAATGTAAAATGCCTGTCCAGATAGCGTCAGTTTGAATCTACATACTGGAGAGTTCTCTCACTAGCCAATCTGTTTTCCCCCTCTCTCCCGTCGAGGGGGGAAGGATGTGCTGATATTCTACTTTGTCATCCCACTCGCTCCGCTGTGCCTGGAGTCAGTGTCCAGTGTTCCCATCCTGCGATGGTCTCCTTTGTTATTCTCCCCTGCGCTTAGCGTCCCTGTTTCTGCTGTAAAGAAAAAGCCCGCTCTTATCCCCTATCTGATTGTCTGTTAGTTGGTATGCAGGCAGGGCTCCCCATTGTGTGTTTTTGCCTGTCAGCGCTCTCTCTTTCTCTCCCCCACCCGCTGCCTCTCACTCTCTCTCTCTGTCTCTCTATCTCCCTCCCCCCCTCTCTCTCTCTTCTCTCTCTCCCTCTCTCAGACTCTACCTCTTTCTCTTTCTGTGGTTCTCCCGTCAACTACTGTCAGAGACCACTGTCATAGGAAAGGAAAAGCCTTAAAGACAGAATTATCGGGGGAAAGAGAACGGCGTTTCAGAAGGCAAAAGAGAGAAACAAAGAGAGATGGGGAAATGGGGGGAGGGAGGGACGGTGTTGATGGTGAAATATGGACGGTGGGTTACAAAGGTACATGCCAGCCAGCAGAATGACAAATGGCTCTCTAGTGACAGTATTATATTAAAAAGTAAATTGATATGCAAATGCTTCCGCAGGACAGGGGCAGCCTGTTGTCCCTGCTGGAGTGGAACGCTGAGAGAGATGTGTGCGTGTGTGTGCGTGTGTGTGTGCGCGCGCGTCTTGCCCTGTAACATAGCCACTGCAGGGGCTAGCCGCTAGTTAGCATAAGGGTCTTAGCAGGGCGCAAGAAAAAACCTATACGCAGCAGAATTCTCATAGTCTGTTCCACCTCGGGAGTCCATTAGTTTAATGCTAAAGTACATTCTTGCATCCTAATATTGATTTGGACATTGTTCTCGTAATGTTAGATTACCTAAATGTATATCAGCTGAGTTAAATTGTTTAAAATATGGAAGGGATTTGGCGATGGAAATGTGTGTTCTTACAGAAAGTGCATGCACTCAATATCTCTCTCTCTCGCTCTCTCTCTCTCTCTCTCTCTCTCTCTCTCTCTCTCTCTCACGCACACACATACAGAGCTGTCAGGGGGGAAATAGAAGGGGTTGCCATGTCATGTTTAAGACTGTGGCGCTAATGGCTCATGACACTTCTAACCAGAGAGGAGAAATGAGTCGCACTGTAATTACTATGGAAATGTGTTCATTTCAAATCACACACACACACGCACACACACACCTCTGCATCATACACCTCCGACACTGATAGGACTTGAGCTTTTGCCTTGGAGCAGATGTGTGCGTGCATTTGCACACCCCCATGGGGGTATCACAGTTGCAGGGTAAGGTGTGACCCTTAGTCCCTATTTCCCATATGCTGTAATCACATGCCCCAAGGTGCTGTGTGTGTGTGTGTGTGTGTGTGTGTGTGTGTGTGTGTGTGTGTGTGTGTGTGTGTGGGGATAACGATAGTCCCCTAGTGTGTCCCTTGGCCTGGGTCCAGCTGATAACCATGTGGGGACACCCTCCACCCCCAAATGGGAACATAGGCCCCTGCCTACCTAGAGACCCCTCTTGCTAACCACAGCCTGTGTGTGTGTGTCTGCGTGTATTCCCAAGTTGGCCCATTGAAGTCTGGGCTTCGCCATGCGTTCAGCTGTGTAAAATCAACACTAGGATTAAACACAAAATGACTCTCATATTTACTGAGCCTTACAAGAGCCTAGCCTGCCACCCGCTCTCTCTTCCCCGGTCTGGCAGACTTACTTACACTCTCTTATACTCCGGGCCGTCATGGCTCCTTTTTGCCTTTATCACCTCCCCTAGCCTCCGCTCTTCCCCACTCCTCCTCACCCACTCCCCCTGTCAGCCATATATAACCTAGGGCTGCCATTGATCCTGGTCTCTAAGATTAGATTGAATCGCCTGTAAGTCCCAGTGATTTGACAAGTGATTGTCTTCTTTTGATAAGGGTGATCGCGTATTTTGATTCTCGGGATTTGCGACAAAGGGGGTTGCAGAGAGAGGGTGTGACGAGAAGACATCATTGTAATATGGAACGAAGGGGGTTTTATGGAAGACATATTAGTTCTGCAAGAGTGGAGGAGGTTGAGACAATGAAGCCATCTGGTATTTATGTGGTGTTTATTACATGGTGATGTTGATGTTTTATGTGTTTTGGCCCAAAATATTGGTGGTGAATTTAAGAGCGCTGTAAATCACACATAGATGGTTATGCTAGGGCTGTTAAATGCTACGGTTTGGGGCCGAAGCTCAACAACTTAGAGGGAAATCCCCTACGCGCACACACACACGCACACACACAGGCATCCCTCTGCGAGGCCTTTTAAACAGAACAAGTTTAATAACACTTCCTCACAGTTGGACAGCTGGGCTGGCCTGATCAATTCATCAATATTTAACATCGATCATTAGACTGACCTGCTGGACTGGGTTTGCATGTGCGTGTCTATGTGTCTATGTGTGTGTGTGTGTGTTTCCCTGGAAGCAGTGGTTAATGGCCAGAAGGTTCCATACAAGCAGTATGTTAATGCATCTATTATAAGGCCAGTGCAGGGCATGCACACACACACACACACACACACACACACATGTCCCAGTCTTCCTCCAGGCAGCAATCTTGCTCAGAGACTGGGGGGGGGGGGTGGCAAGACAATCAAAAGGCCATTCGCACACTCTCTCTCTCTCTCTCTCTCTGAGCTGCTCACTGAGTACAGTGGCAGGACACGGTCTGGGAAAATATCACACACTGGATTTAGCTCTCACATAGGGCGTGGGTGTGTGCGGGCCAAATGTAGAAATGTCAAGATCTATATGGAGGTATTTATCGACATCTGTGGCTGTGTTAATGCATGCTCACAAAATCACTTCCCCGCCGTCAATAATCCTGCTGTGTGTTTGCTTTCAGGCACTGTGGCTACATCAAAGCCAAGCAGGACCCCGATGAAGAGAAAATGCAATTCCAGCACGGCCGAGGTACACTGAGGCACACGCACGTGCACGCGTGCACACACACACATGCACACGGGTGTATATTCTGTACACACGTAGCTGTAATTGCAATTGAAGTGGGGATACGCAGTATTGCCTGTCTATAAAAGCTGACAACAGTTTAGCTGTGCTAAAGAAGGACACCATACAAACTGTGGTCAGTGGTCATTCACTGAATTGAACATTGGCCTTGGCACAGGCAAGGTTGGGCGTTTGATAACCTCTGTGGCAAGCGTTTCCAGACAGTATGCACTCGTGAGACCACGAGGCACTCTGGATAAAAGCTTCCACTAAACTGTTTATGTTGTGAGTTAAAATATACAAACGCTCCATTTTCTCCCCATCAAATACATCAGAGGGTATCAGCATTTTTCCACTGCATAGAGTATTGTCACCTTGTTCAGCATAATTTCATTTTGATAGATAATGCTTACAAATTGCTTTGTTTTGTTATGATTGATTTTCTTTAGCTTGCACACACACGCGCATAGACACAAGCAAGCACACGCGCGCACATGCACACACTCTAACAAACACACGCACACGCACACGCACACACACACACGCACACACACACACACACTCCATGTACACTGATTCTAAACACCTCTCTCAAGGCAACATTCTAACACCCACCTACATTGCAGTGACTCACATTTTACACAACTGCCTGCCTGGGCATAAGGCCTGCTTTGAGAAGAACACGGAAGCCTTTGTTTCCTTGTAACTGTTTAAACAAATTAGCTCTTACCACAAGAGAACAGCACGCTGCCAGAATGGAAACAGTAGCCCTGACACATTTTACATAACAAAATAGTTGTTAACATTAAAGAAAGGTTTGGGTTTTTACAAAAGGATGTAATAAAATCACATTATTTGAAATAATGACTTAACATGAGGCTCTTGAAAAACTACATATTTTTATTAAATTCTGAATGGATTTTTAATTGATTTTCAAGACAATTGCAAAGCAGCCCTGCCCTTACACACAAATGATTCATCAATAAAGAAAATCTGAAGGATGCTGTTTTAAGACTCTCTGAAGGACCAAAAGCCCATGAGCGATACAGTATACTGTATACCTTGAATTCCTCCCAGCTGCATGGACGCTGTCCAGCTTTGTACTTTGCCTGTTGGGGATTTAGGAGTGTGAAATGGCAAGCATCTATTTATTATTTTTATTATGAATACCTTGAGAATATACATATATATACACCATTGACATGTTTCAATTTTGCCTTATCTATTTTTATTTAATTTTAAATTTCTCCTTTATTTTAGTCTCATATAGATTCAAAATCTATTTTGCAAGAGAGAGATGGCCAAAAAAAGCAGCAGACAGATACACACTAAAACATATTACAAACTAAAACCACAAAACATACAAATATAAAACAATACACAAAATAGGATTATTTTAAAATAGCATTAATAGGAAATACACTGAGAAGCAAAAAGTATAAATAACTTATGTAAAACTGGTTAAAACACTGACATCCCTGAACTTTTTATTACCAATTATTTTATCTTTAAAAGCAGGTAATGATACCATGTCTTTTAAATGTAAAACAATATGAAGCGTGTTCCAAACTGATGAGGCTGAATACTGAAAAGATGTTTTTCCTAAGTCAGTCCGTGCCAGTTGTGAGATTGTAGGCAATGTTGTGCATGTATTTCTCTTACAGTTAAGCTTCCAGGCAGCAGGACCTACATCCATCCCCACACCTATGAAGACCCCAACCAGGCTGTCAGAGACTTTGCCAAGGAGATCGACGCATCCAGCATCCGTATAGAAAGAGTAATTGGCGCTGGTGAGTTACCGATTAGCAATTGTCTTGGATCCATTCCTGAAAACTGCCACAGCCTTTTCTATAGACTTGGACATTAATTCACTAATTTGTTGGAGTTTATCTCATTATAATTGAATTGAAACTATAATTAATTTTTCTGAAGATGCCTTCAGTCAAAACCACATGCATGGATAATGTTATTGATTTTTGGGAAACGCATTTATTGCTGATTAACTGAACCCATACTCAATTTCCATTAATTTGGTAGACACAAATTAATTGATTGTTGGCTTTAAAAACAAATTAAGTAAAGGCGCGACTCCTAAAGTGTGTGACAAATTTGTGATATTATTACTGCTGTTATTGTTACATTTCTTTGTTGCTTAGACTTAACGTGAAAGAGGATATTCATGATATTGAGGTGTGTGTGTGTGTGTGTGTGTGTGTGTGTGTGTGTGTGTGTGTGTGTGTGTGTATGTGAGTGTGGGGTGGTGTGTAGTGGTCGTCTCCGCGTCCAGGGACAGAGGGAGGTGTACGTGGCCATC
>JAODUE010070641.1:0-10834 GCA_027564755.1 Amblyopsis hoosieri | reverse complement strand
CCCGCCCGGCCGGCCCCCCGCCCCCGCCCCCCCCCCCCCCCCCCCCCCCCCCCCCCCCCCCCCTCCTCATGAATATTGAAAAGCATTAAATGTTCCAAATCTCCAGGCAGAAACATGAATGTCTGTTTTGTCGGGAGACCTACAGTACTGCATAGTAACACACAATGCAGTACCCACTCTTGGGGTAGGGGGCGTGGTAGCACAGAAGTGCACACACCTGCCTGACTCTCCAATAAGGAATCTGTGAACAGAGATTGTGATAGAGCGTCAACACATGGGTGTGTGTGTGTGTGTGTGTGTGTGTGTGTGTGTTTATATACAGGGACGGGTGAGACAAATATTTATAGGCTGAGGTGTTGTGTGTGTGTGTGTGTGTGTGTGTGTGTGTGTGTGTGTGTGTGTGTGTGTATGTGTGAATGAGGTATTGTGCAGTAACACATTAAGTGACTTTGATACTACAGCAGATATTTGATGGAGGACAGCGTACATGCTTATTTTGTGTACGTGCATAAGTGCTTGCCATCCAATATTCTACAGTAGTAGCTTTGTTCTAATTATGGACATTTGTACTGTAAGGCTTTTGACAGCAACTAGGCTATTAAACATTTTAGTGTGCAGATTCCTAGGGGTTCCAATGTTCTTTGGTCCAATTGTTTCAGTGTTATTGTCTGTTTTGAGAAAGATGGACCTGGTTTTGTTGTGAATCTTCAGATTTGGCATTTGAAACACAGAGCCATGTTGACGTTGTGTTTTGCCGCCACACCAGACCGGCTTCATCTCAACATGACACATGCTGTCTTAACGGACGGGTGGCGTGGAATGAATGCAAGCTACATGCCCGGCGATTTAATGGACGGCAAGCTTCAGTAATGCGGAGGAACAGGCAGGGAAGGGAGCGCTCGCCTCATGGCGTCAGAGGTAGGGATGGGACGATATACGATATTAACGTTTATTGCGATAAAAATACTGACGATAATCGCATCGTGGTGAATGGCCATTATCGTGATAATCATAAATATGAATATTTTCACAAGTGACTTGACAAAAGCTGTCTAGCTCACTTGTACAGTCCAATTGTATTGATAAATACTAACTTATTTATTAGCCTGCATCTTTATTATTTAAATTAATAACACAAAAAAGATTAAATGTTTCTATTAAGAAAATGTAAGATAAAGTGATTCCAGTATGTTTTAGTGACATTTTTAAATAATCGTAATAATATCGTTTAGCGCAATAATTTTGGCCAGGATAATCGTGATATAAAATGTTCATATCATCCCATGTCTAGTCAGAGGTATTTATCTGCATTGTGAAGGAGAGGTCTGCTTTCACAGGTTTCATTCACATCCAGCCCCTTATCAGAACAGCCGCAGATTGCCCGCTCTGTGTCTCCTCCTTCGTGAATGTTGAAGTGCGTGCAATGTAAATGTCTAATAAGATATCGTTTGACTCTGTGTGTGTGTGTGTGTGTTGTTAATAGGTATTGGCTCCTTCTGTTAGTGCTGCCACACACAAGAGAGAATGTTAACAGAGAAGGTTAAGACGTTTTTGAGGCGGTGCACTGTGAATACAATAGAATACAATTATTTTTAGATCCCGTTTGCTTTGTGACATGAAGTAGACATATGATATTTGATGATTTAAAAGTTTGTTGTGCATTTGTTGAAGTATAATGCTTTGAAAATATGCAATTATTAAGACTACAAACCCCCGTGTCGCGTAAGTGTCATCTCCTGTGTGACTCCTATGTGACTCCTCTGTCTCCTCAGTGGTTCCTGTGTTTGCTCGGGGGGGTCTCCTCTGCTTTCTAGCCCCCCCCATCCCCCCATCGTCTCGTCCCGAGTCTCATTTAAATGGGCAAGCGGCTTCATCCGATGTGAGCGTGCATCTCCTCCCTTCCAGCCACCAGCCCCCACACCCCCCCCCACACACACACGTGCAGGTTCACCCCAACTCCCTCGGTCTCATCCAGCCTGTCTACAAGAGCTGTATTCCTGTATCTCTCCCTCCACCCCCTCCCCGACCCCTGTTGCATTAATTCCCCAATGGGTTATCCAGAAGCCGCTCTGAATAATCCTGTTTTCATCTACGATAAAGATGAATAAATATGGTTTCTTAATATAACTTTCTCCTGGTATTTGTGGTATTCTCATCTATTTGGATGATTGGTTGTAATGGAAGCAAATAGCCTCATTAACTCCAAAAGTCTTACTTAACTCCAAACAAGATAAATCTGATCACAGCATTTCACAACATAACAATATCTCCTTAATGGAATCCTGCACTCTGTTAGAAACAGGATATTGTTGCAGAAATTAGATTTAGTGGCCAGTATGGTTAAAGGTTTACATACGCACAGAACTATCCATTTTATATTTTATTTTAAGCATTCATAATGCATACATGGCCCTTGTTGGTGCTAAATGTCCTGTATTCTCTCGTCTTAGTCATGTACACCAGCAGATACGTGTTGATGTGTTTATTTGTTCCTCATTTTCATGGTACTGGTATGTAATTTAAATTACATGACCATGCCTGGCAATTTAATTAGCTGGATTTCTTCTTTTTTTTCTGTTTTGTCCCCGTTAAAATGTAATTTGCACCAAACAAGCCCTGGGCTGTTCATTTCCTGTGACAACCAGTGTGTCAAACACAGTACTGTTGCTTACTGTGACACTGTGAATCCCCATTTAAATTACTCTCACCGGTGATCTTATCTAGTAAACAGCCATGCTAGACCATCCCCTCCCAATTCAAGCATAAAATGAATATTCTGTAGCCTACTGTATATTTTTTTGAATTAAATTGTGCAATATTGTGCACAGTATAACAAATATGTAGCCACAAGGACACCGTGCTACGCTTGCCACCGCTAACCTTCTGTTTTTTTATTTTTTTTATTTTGTCAATAGTTTATAGGGAGAGCCAGTTTTAAGACCCCATAAATTGCTCTTAAAGTCTGACCTTGATCTTCACTGTGTATGTGTATGGAGAGTTTGTGTAACTTTTTTACAAGTCATTATTTTCCTCTCCCAGGAGATTATTATAGTCCATGTCCCAATTTTCATGGTTGAATAATTTGTTGGTTCTATGGTACATAACGTAAGCACATACAGGCCTATGAATGGTATGTATATTCCATTATGTGTACATAATTACACTTTGACTTCTCATGCATTAACCATTGGCAAATATACCATGATAACATTTGTATAAAACAAACAAATGCTATTAGCTAAAACGACACTCCTGCTTCATACAGTAGATATAGCCACGAATGTAGCGATTGTCAAATGGGCTTCTAGATGCCCTGGGCTTATTGTGACTTCTTCACCAAACAGCAAATGACATGCTGTCTGGTCTTTGGATTTGGTTTAGCAGTGGGTTCCACTCTACCCTCAGTCTCACATAGAAGCCATTATGGTACCTCTGCCGGAAGGAATTCTAGCAGTGTCTTAATTTATTCATGATAGTGCTAATCCTTTTGATGTAACTTTTAGAAGCTTCTCTTATTTATTGTGTGTCTGCCTCTAGGGGGAAACTGAAAGAGACATGTATTGTGACTAATGATTGGCTGTTATTAATTTTAATTATTTTTGTTTTAGTAACATATTTCATGTTCCAGTGTCAGGCTAATTAAGCTGTTCCTTGGTTACTCTGTCATTAAAGCATTCACGTTTCCAAAAGCATTGCTTAATTTGGTATCTATTTGGTATACATTAAATCTGCATGCCTAACATAGGTTTAATTACTATCATTTAGCTATAGAGACGATCTCTTTACAGCACAGGCTCCATTTTCCCAGTCATCAGCAAAAAGGATAATCTGCTCATTATTTAATGCTTTTTTAAATTAGATTTTTAAGGTATTGTGTGTACTCTTATCGGCCGTATGAGTGGTTGTGAACAAAACTCAGTTGGCAAACATAATAATTGCAAAATACACCTTAACCTATCGGTTTATTTTGTATTCATTATTATTGTTTTGTCATAACAATGATCAACATTAGACACATGTGTCTGTGTGTATTGCATTCAGGGAAGTGCCCTTTTGCATTTGTGTGTGTGTGTGAGAGCAGACACATCAGGCACAGCCTGGGTCAGTCCTCCGCAGCTGTAGCCGTGGTGACAGGCGATTGGTTGATCCATTGTGCTCAAGATACTAATTCTATAACGTGCCCTGACCTTGGCCCTGCCGTATGCTCCGCAATGTCAGCGCTTGTCACCCTGACGGATCGCCGGGAAAATAAGACGTATGGCGGAGGTAGGGATGGGCTAAGGGTCCTTCTTCCTACGCAGCATGTTGCTATTGTCTGCCTATTACTGGCTTGGGCGTAGCCTTGATCATGGGCTGCTAATGCCACTGGAGCTAATCACACAGTTGCAAACGAGATGGTATATAGCTGCGCTATACAGACACGCGTGTGAGACACTGCAGACTACATTCGTGTTAAGAGGGCTAGAGCTAGAGGACTAGACACATAAGAGACTGCACCGGTCTCAAGCCCCTGTCATAGCGCGCGCACGGCTGATTGAGGTAATGCAATATTAATTTGACCTGCTCCTCATTCATGACAAGCCATTAGCAGACCTAAACAAGCGTCCCTATGGCCCACATGAATTCCATTCCTTATTGTATTACATACAATAAAACACAGTGTTTGTGATCGGAGCTTTAATGAGAACACTTAGGTTGATATGAGATTCACTTAACCTGTAAAACTCAATATTGACATTCGCCAGGTGATGGAGGACAGCTCCAGGCTGCCTTCCCAACCATGAGCAGCAATGGTGCGCTAACACCTGTTGTTTTATTAGGCTGTATAACGCTAATGCAGGACTCTGCGGTACACTGCCTAGAGATATCGTAACCAACTGTTTATCGTCATATAGGCCCAGGACCTATTTTACGGAGGGACAGATGGCCTCTAACATGGCCCTATCCATGATAATCCTTGTCCTATGTTCACCTGGGAAATGGTGTGTCTTTAAACGTCTACATGAATGACAAACGATAATTATATTGGCCAAATATGGCTTTATTTGTATTATAATTCTAATACTATAATGTATCGTCATACTGTATTCCTCATTCTTCACCCATATAAATTAATTATGGGAGATTTTCAGATACTATGATAATCATATGGTAATCACTTTACACACATTGTCTCACGTTGTTGTATTCTACCCATAAATGTTTTAATTTACATTCCACTTTCTCTACATTTAGATACATTAACATGGAGTACTGTGTGTGTGTGTGTGTGTGTGTGTGTGTGTGTGTGTGTGTGTGGTAGTAAAAGGTCACCTCCAGCCAACCACTAATCAAATGGGACCCTTTCCTGACTCAAAGCCGTAATGCTGACTTGAAAGCAGAACAAATGTGAGTCATTTTAACTAGATCCAAGTGATCGTACAACTGCACAATAACACACATTGCCTTACATCTTACTAAGTTCACCTTTTTTTAAATAATACTTTTATTCCTTCTTAAATCCCTGTCAGGGGTGAGTGAATCTTTGTCAATTGTTCAAAGCAAAGGATCGTATAAAATGTTTGTGTCGTGAGATGCTTTTAAACTAATCTTCCGCTTGGCTCTAAACATCTCTTTCTCTCATGCACTTTGTATTGTCAGTGGAATATAATCTGAAATGAAGACCTGGAATTAATGTTTGGGTGCTTATATTGTCAGCCGATATTGGTACAGTATATAACTGGTAATTGCTGTATATTCCTGGTAAAATATATTGACGTAATAAATTGTTGATAAGCTAGGGAAGAAACACTGAGGAATGGTTTTCCAGTTCCTGCCGGTATTATCAAATTGTCCATCACAACCTGTCTGTGAGAGCAATGGTAAGATTTATACTTTTCATACATTACAAAAAAAGAATATTGTTTGCATATATATATATGTATGTTTTACTTTCAATCGACATTGGTATTGAATTTAAAAATCGACTATAGGTCGGTCTCTGTCTACTTAATATACTGAATATGTTTTCACTTAATGTGCCCTTAATGAGCTTTATCAAGTGCTTTCAATACAGGGCTCATCTACTGAATGTATCTTTACTATTTGGAAGTTGGAGTATTGGCAGTTCTGCATTGCTCCACCCAGAACATGGAGACCATGTATCTTTGTTCAACTTCACGGGGTGTGTGTTTGTTCTGTGTGTGTGTGTGTGTGGCGCGTGGTCGCATGCAGTCGCATGCGCTCGTGTGCGCATTCATGTGTGTGTGCATGCGCACACAATCGTGTCCTGTGTTCTTATTGGTGCAGCCAGCTCATTGCATGCTACCATCCTCCCACACACACACACAAACACACGCACACACACACATGCACGCACGCACACACACACACACACACACACACACACTGCAATATGTGAGGAAAGGGGTTTGCAAGTGGGAGTATCTAGGACTACGCCTTAGCTTGGAAGATGAATGAATGCTCGCATACGGCCGGCGTATACGCATATGTGCATGCGTGCGTGCAAGCAGGTGTTGCTCACGTGCACATAGATGTACAGTGTGTGTGTGTGTGTGTGTGTGTGTGGTGGTGCAAAGCTCTCCCACCCACCCCCTTACTCCACAGAGAAGCATGTTCATTATTCTTTCTAAAAGAACCATTAAAATTTCATCAGTGCAATGCCATCAGAGAGAGGGAGAGGGAGAGAGAGAGGGTGAGAGAGAGGGAGAGAGGGGTATGTACGACTGGTAGATCACTCATGCACTGTTGCCTGCATGTCTCTCCTCCTCTCCTGCTCCCCTCCAGGGGGCAGATTCCCTCCCCGCTCACACGAGGAAACACCAATTAGTGTCTCCTGCTCCCGTTATCGCGATGTGAGCCAGGCGACGCTTCTCATCCTCGCTCTCTCCATCTCCCCTTCCACTTCACACACACACACACACACACAGGGGGTTGGGTGGGGGTAGTCATCTGTCCCCAAGGCAGCAGCAGCAGTAGTTGAATACCTGCACAAGGGTTGGATTCTTGAGCCCCCACCCCGGCAAAGCGAAGGCTTTGCTGTAGGGGGAGCGGCTGCGTTTGGATTCCCGCTGCAGACAACCTGCTGCCTGGAGGAGTTGTCTGGACTCTGGACCCAGCGGAAACAGGATCCTGATGGTGCGATTGAAGTTAACAAGGTTTGGAGGTGCTATCTGTGGTGCAGGCACGGTGGAGAGGAGTCTAAGCCTCACAGGCTGTGGAGGCGGTATTGAAAAGGCGTGCCGTGAACGGAAGGTACAGCAAGTGTGTGATTTGCCGTTAGGTTGCTTAAGTGGCTCCTTGGGCTTCCGGATGCTTTGAGACCTGTTTTCTGTTTGGTGATTTTTTTTTTTTTTGCGCTGGGACATTTTTCTCTGGCGTTGAGAGGCAGCAGTCTTTTAACGCCCGTCTACATCAGTGTAGGTGGTGTAGTTTTGGCGGGACCTCCACCGGGGGCTATCGCTCAGGTGGAGCTGCCCGTGCTAATTGGACCGGAGTTGGGTCTCTCTGTACAACTCTGACGTGGTCTGGCTTCTGACGCTGTTTAGCCAGGCGGGAAACATTAAAGCACGTATGCAACGGAGACACGGAAGGCTGTGTGTGTGTGTGTGTGTGTGTGTGCGTGTGTGTCAGCCTGGGATATGTGAGAGCAGCGAGAATTGAGAGGTGTGAATTGGATTATATATACGTGAGATAGCAATGCATGTGATAGCTCATCCCAGTGTGTGTGCGTGTGTGTGTCTCTACATGTGTGAGCACCAGTTGTTAAGCGTTTATGTGTTTAGCGGGACATGCTGGTATAAAATTGTTTTAATATTGAGCTGTGTGTGTGTGCGTGTGTGTGTGTGTGTGTGTGTGTGTGTGTGTGTGTGTGTGTGTGTGTGCGTGCATGTACATGTGTGAGCACCAGTTGATGAGCGTTAAGGTGTTTAGTGGGGGATGCTGGTATAAAATTGTTTTAATATTGAGCTGTGTGTGTGTGTGTCAGGCCCTTTTGTGGACATCTTGTGTGATGGATGGTGGCTGGGGGGAGGGGAGGGGGTGTCTGTCAGCATGGAGGTGAAAAACAATTGGGCGCCACTTCCCTCCCCCCCTCCCCCAGAGCACTGTGGGTAAAGAGGATGACGTCGGAGTGGGCCGGCCCTGCACGTGCTGAAGGAAGATCTGACCTTGCAGTAAGCTCCACCACGTGCTGGATGGATTCAGGTTTGGGTTCGGCTCCACCTGTCAGACCAGAGTAATCAATCCCAGATAGGCTGCTTTCCCGGCTCTTTGATCTGTTGTGCGTTAGTCTCACGAGCAGCGTAAACTCCATCTCCATGGAGCAAACTGATCTTAAACACGTGTTTCTCAAACCTCTTGTTGCACGCACACGAACACACACACACACACACACACACACACACACACACAGACAGACAGACAGACACGCACACACACATGCAGAGTACACATGTATCATATCATAGCCCGACCGTGCTCAGATTCCCTGGACACCCACACAGCTGTTCATTTCTGGTTCATTGTACTGTACATTTTCCCTCTAGCAGACTGTCTGGGCGTGTACACCCGAGCTTGATTGACATCTACCTGACTCTCCTGTGTCAGTTTGTCTGCATCTGTTAGGGAAACCGACGCCTTCGTCTTTTGTGTGTGTGTGTGGGCGCGATGGCATCTCAACTGCTATAGCTGAGGTGAGTTGTGAAGATGGTCTGTAAAATATTTATTTTGAATAATTGAGGGATATTCATAATTATAGGCCTGCCTCCCACTAAGGTGACACGCCAAATGGTTGCAACACAAACTGTAGTTCTATATGCACAACTAAATGTGGATGTATTCATTGAAACTGGCAGGGGATTGGACGAACATTTGAACCAGTGGAGCCAGTTGTTAAATCCACTCTAGCCACGGGGGAAGAGTCGAGAATAGCCTTCAGTGCCATTCTTTGCTCTTGTAATACAGTAGGCCTAAAACGGATGCTATTGCTGCACTTACTGTATGTTAACCTCTTAAAGGCATAGTCGGCTGTTGCAAGCTAAGTGTAAGCTAATACACGTTTTGTCAAATTCACCAAATATATCCTCGCATTTTGCTATTTTACTGTTCTCTGTGCGTGTTGAAGACATAATCTGGTACTTCTACACAGCCGTGGCTCCCTAAATAGTAACACCAACAAAGCCGCACTACGCTTTGCTTCACAGCGTGTTTCAATCTGTGAGATGCTGTTATTTTCATGGCTCTGGCCTAAACCACACCCCCTAGGGTCAGGTGTGCACGTTGATTTGTCAGATCAATTGTTAATCTGAAATCAGGGATTTCAAGATCTCCAGACTGATTCTGGCGGCAAAGTTAAACAGAAGCTTGCAAGATCAGGACGGTATCACTAGCCTGTATCCACCCCAATTCAAATCTTTATTCAGAAACCACAGAATATCAATACAATACCTCCTTCTCCCCTCTTTATAGCTAGTGGGTCATGAAAATAGCGCTGATGATGTTAGCAAAATGTAATTGCTGCTACAAGCAGCTATTTTCCCAGCCATTAGCATTTAGCGGCTCATGGGGGCACACAAGCCTTATATACTGTGTAGCAAGCCTCCATCACCATAGTTCACGCGGTAACGAGTGTCACATACATGATGCAAACAAAAAGTATGTGCCTGTGAATGTGTGCTTGTGTTTCTATTATTGGAGATTTATGTCAGGTTTATGTCATCTGCATAAACCTGACATAAATCTCTCTCGCACACGCACGCACGCACACACGCACACACTCAGAGTAACAGAGTAAAAACAATTTTTGTAAAATGGCTGTTTTCTACTTGAGTCTCACTTTGATTTATTGAAGCTCCCCAGACTAAATGGCAAAACTGCAACACAGGACATTCTTGGGGGCAGGGTGTGTGTGTGTGTGTGTGTTTCTGTCTGTGTAAACCCATAGCACTAATGTGTCCACATATCAGCTGGATCGTTGCACGTTCATACTATGCATTCATAAATGTGCAGTTACCATACAGAATGTTTGTGTTTTATATTTCCATGTCCTTGAGCTTGGGTGGGGTTCTATGGTAACTGTGTACAGCCTGTTGATGTCACACAGCCAAAACGAGGCAGCCCTGGTAAACCAAGGGAGGTTCATGGCACGGGGAATTACCGAGGGGGTGACGTTTTGAATGCGTGTCACCCTCTGCCAGTAAATTGATGTATCCTATTTTGACCTTTTGACCCTTAATTCTTTGTGATACATCATTGTGACATTGTGCATAAGTGCGTGTGTTTGTGTGTGTTTGCGTGTGTGTGTTAGAGAGGGACGCATGGCAGATTAGCCAACAGTTGCAGTCACCCCCTCCAGTTTTGCTCTCCATGCGTGGTAATTGAGATTTCACAGGCGTGATCTCATCTCATCTTTCTCTCCGTCTCTCTCCCTCTCTCTCTCTCCGTCTCTCCCGCCAGCCTTCCAGCCGAACACTAGCGCTATCGCCCCCACAATCCACCACTGCAGTCGTAATGAGATTTGCCGCTAATCCTGACACAATATCTTGAGATTAGGCGCCCCTGATATAATGTGCTCCACAGTTGCCGGGGGGGGTGGGCTTGGGGTTTGGCACACACCGAGGGGGGCATGTCTGGGTGAAAGCGCATTCATGTAATCTCAGTGTAATTAGGTGGTAATACCGCCTGAATCTAGATTAATGGGTCCATAAGAAAGCAGTGTGTGTTTGTGTGTTTGATCCTCGTGTAGTTAAGAATGAGGGGAGAGAGAGAGAGAGAGAGAGAGAGGGGGAGAGAGAGAGAGAGAGAGAGAGAGAGAGAGAGAGAGAGAGAGAGAGAG
>JAODUE010070640.1:0-36352 GCA_027564755.1 Amblyopsis hoosieri | reverse complement strand
ACGCTTGACTTCAATGTCATCTCACTAACCCACGCTGATTTGGCAAACCCAGCAGCGTGGCTGTGCAAATGTGAATGTTATCAGCGTAAACTGAATGAGCTGAGAGCAATAGTCGGGCGGGGCCAGGCTAGGCTTGCCCCCCTGTAGTCAAGACATTTTCCTGATGCAAATAAACACGTGTATGTAACGTCTATGCAAACAAATGTTTGAGGCTTCAGGGTGAAAGTGTTGTATTCTTTTTAGCCTGGCTCCACCCGACTATTGCTCTCAGGTCAATTTCTTTGGTGGGTTAGTGAGATGATGTTGAAGACAAACGTAGTTTGAAATGGTGGTAGAGCTACATGAGGCAATCAGTTGTGGCAACGCCGATTGGTTCAGCGCTGTGCAATAGTTTCAAAAGTTGACCGGAGGTCTACGCCAAGTACAAGGAAACGCCTGCAAACACACCCAATGGAGCGTGGCCAGAGGTCTGGTTACACCGGGCTTGTATTCTACAGGATCTTTTAGACAATCAATTTTCCCACTTCAAGTCAAAATTAGAATATTTTAGTTTAAAATGTGGTAGAGTGAAAATAAAGAATTCCCAAAATGGAAATCTTAACAGGAAAGACAGTAACATACAGACACTTGGGGAAAAAGTGTATTTGAGTACAGTAAATAATTACATGAAATGTGTTATTGGACAGGCCTATAGCACGCAGATTACATACACCCAGCACAAGGTTGATGTGTGATTGTAGATTAGATAATGCATTGTGGCTTTCTGTCTTAAAACTCTCAGGTACTGAACCAATGTGTTTTACCTTTTGTATAAGGTATCCTATACTAGCAACAATGTTTTCATTGTGCGCGTGTGTGTGGCGGCAGGGGTTGGGGGTCAGGAGTGGGTCATGACTGTAAACTAGGTAGACTTGCGCTAACCACTATAACGTAGTCACTGACTGTGAGGCTGGTAAGCTTTGGTGTTTGTATTTTATTGGTCAATTATCATCGTGATGACTTTATTTTGCTGTGCTTCAGTCACATCAGTGGTTTTGAATTCATATTAAGTATATTGAATTATTTTTATTTTATTTACACTAATTAACCTGTTCAAAGGTTAGAATGACATGGTAACACATTGAATAATTGTAACAAAGTGTAGTAACACTAAACACCTTTTTGATTTTCATGTTCATAATATGAGTGGTTTTCCAAGATAACATGACCATATATGGTATGGGTTACTCTGGGTAGAGAACCACCAAAAAGTCTGTAAGTGGGTTTGTCAATTAGACTAAATTAGATGGTAGACAAACAGTTTAAATGTTGTAATTTAAATTTGTGTATATATACATGCATACACAGAAAGACCATATGTGAAGGACCCCTCTCCTCAAAAATGTTTGCCAGGTTTTTTAAGTTACTCTAGTGTGCTCTATGGGCGTGGTTTGGTGTTTAATCAGCTATGCTTACAGATCCAGAAATCTAATGCTTGTGAATTGAGATCTGTTAACACTGATTGCACAACAATCTAGTATATTCTGGATGGCTAACGCTTAACTATTACAAATAGAAAATGCAATTGGTACTGTATTTCTGATGTGATTGATAATTATAAATGTGAATCTGACTGGATATGACTATAATATGAAATTATTTATTACATGCTGATTGTTAAATAAATTATTGCATTCCTCTCTAGTTTCTCTAATACTTAATATTTTAGTTTTTAAACTGTCTTAATCAATCAATGCAAGTAATTTGATCAAAACCTTAATTTTGAATAGTCTGTACTTCACACATCCTCAATGAGGCCAAAACAACCATATGTATAAAAATGTTTTAATTATTTTACAATGAGACTATACAATACCTTCAAGTGTTTGCTAAAATGTAGCCAGCACCAGGTACTCATGTCTGCACACGCTCACACACATGCTCACATACTGTACACAAGCTCATACATACAAAACAAACATTTGAATAACACATCTTCTGAATGTATAATCCACATCTGCTAAAAGGAACATATTCACGGGTCTCTGGCACAGAACTTTCCCTACTACACAACATGTTAGTTTACAGCAAGCATCCCACTGTACAACCAGCATCCAGCATCCAGCAACCCCCCCCACTGTTCTCTACCCCTCCTCTTGAAGTCTTTCATGCTCCATGACAGGTGTATGGAGCACAAATGTGGGGCTCTGGCGGTGCTATAATGCAATCAGGCAGTGTGCCTTTAAGCTGCATATGCATGATGTTGCTAGGATGCTGGATGCCACACAGGCCAAAGAGAGACAGCAGAGCACAGTTTAAAGGAAGTCACAAATGCTGCAGTTAAAACATTTCTTTCATCTCTACCATTGCTCATGTTACACAGTCAAATGTAAAATGTGTTAAGGGTATGGCAGGGTTAGAAAGAATACTGACCTAGATCTAGATTTAAGATTTTAAAGCTAACCCCCCAATCTTATTAGCATGGGGTATAGGGAATAAAAGTGACAAGTTATTTGGCAGGAATATTTTTGTGTTTATACACACAACAAATTTCGTAAGCCTAGGAACAGGACTGGACACTTCTGCTAGTGTGTATTTTTATATGCGGTGCTTGGTCTTTCTCTAACATTCTGCAGTCTCCTTAATTTAAGTCATAGAGCCAAAGGATCCAATATTAGATTCTGTCTCCGAAGCATTACACAATTTGTGTTCTTAGAAACACACCACACACTGAAATAAATCTAAAAAAATAACAAATATATTTTGCTTATCATCCACTTTTAAATCATGGTTTATGCACTGATATTTATAAGAGCAGTTTGTTTGAGGAAGATTCATTTTCTTTTTTCTTTACCATCCTATGTTTAGTGTTTGTTTTAGAGTACTAGCATCAGCAAATCTCCAATTTACAATACATGCTTATTTTCCCAAAGGCACATCAATAAAATAAATTATTTTAACAGCATAAAAACATTAGCCCATCCCCTGCAAAAAAATAATAATTGAGAAAATAAATCTCATATCTGGCTCATTTCCCATCAGATTCATTTGACCTTCTTTGTCCACTTTACATTTTCTATTGGGAAGTTCTGTGCAAGAGAATGTATTTTAGCATGCTTACTCCGCTGTTCACTTGACCAACAAACTGAAAAAGGATGTTTTTGCTACAACAGTCATGTACAATTCCTTGACATGTACGTAAACTCTTGATTTAAAAAAACAGCCTTCTCAAGAACGTTATCTCTGTTTTGTTCTCTGCCCCATCCCAGCAGTGTGGGGGAGAGAGCAGATAAAAGGTCAAATTCAGAAGAGATGCCAAAGGAGTTGGTCATCTAAATGCACCACAGTATACAAAGCAAAAACACTTTTGCTTTTTTGGAAACCCTGTCCACCCTCTCTTAAAAAGCATAAGATAGTATTGCTGTCTCTCAAGAGTGTCTTCCCCTGATCAACTGGGGAGGGGCCACGAGGAGAGGGGAGGAGTACAGGAGTACCTTAAGCTGCCATCGTTGGGATTGTTCTCTCATCGCCCTCTCCAGGTGACTCCTATTGTCAGTCCAAAAGGAGCACATGATCTGACGTACAATAGCAGAGAACTAGCCAATAACAAGTAGAAAGCATCAAACACCTCAGATTTAAACCCCAGTGGTGATCGTTTGGGGAACACAAAGCTGCCATGAGAGTTTACCAGTGTGTTTTTTGTTGTCGTCCTTTGTTTGCGCGTGTGTGTGTGTGTGTGTGTCAGAAGAAGCTGTATGGCTAAACAGAGGATGGAGAGTGCCTGGGCAAGGTTACACGAGGTTGTGGAAGGGGGGTTCTCAGTAGAGGCCAAAGTAGAGGCCATGCTATTGGAGAAGTTCACCGTCACTGTTTTGTCATGGGAGTGGTTGAAATCAAAGTGTTCAGCTCCGTTGGAGGGGGGGGGGAGGATGGATGTGTCCGTAGCAGGGAAACCACCTGTGAGGGGACGGGGTGTGGAGGCTCTTGACAACAGTTACCAAGGCTCACCAAGGCACAGAATGACAGCAGGGGTCACCTAAGGAGAGGGGCCAGTATGTCCCCTGCCCCCAGTCTCCCTATGACAAGCCTGGCCTCCTGCCTGTCTCTCATATATATATATATATATATATATATATATATATATACACTCTTTTTTGCCTTTCGATTACAACAGAACATTTAGGAAAATATAATACAAAATTTAATAGAAGAAATATAGAGTACACTACAATCACTTTTAGTGACACATAGCTGTGTGTATGCAATTTTTTTTTCTTTAAAGTCTTTTCAAAGTCTTTTTTTCCTTTTCTTTTTTTTGTCAGACCTGCCTTTGCAGACTGGCCCTTTTTGAAGCGTTGGGGTGCCAAGCTCTGAAGACTGGCAGAGACTGAGGCCTTATATGTATTAGATAATCAGAGAGCAAAGGAAATGCCTCTTCCGTCAGTACTGCGCATTACTACTGTGCATTGCATTGCATTGCGGACATGTTGCTGTGTAGTTGAGCCACGTGAATCTATTTGACTGGTCCTCAGCAATGCCAAGAAGCTCCAGAAGTGAAAGATACAGCTGCAGAGAGCAAATAAAGTCAATTAGCCTTAGTTGTAGAGATGGAAAAACTAGATTATGTGATTAGATTTGATAGCCACAGCAAATGCCTGTTTATCTCTAAAGCGCAAATCAATTAGAGCTGGCTAATTTTTTTTAAAAATAATTATTATTTAGATATTTCCCCCCACTTCTTTAGTTTTGACTTGTTAATGTGAACATTGACTGAGAGCACATTTTTTGCAAAAAGTAAAAGTTACTGAAACAGGACTGCCATGTTAGAGACGTCAGCGTTGCCAGAACTGGTTTACATTTGGAGAAAGCATTAAGCTCCCTGTGTATATTTGCTACATCAATTTGCTACTGAGAAGTTAAAACAAGCTTTTAATCCTGGGGATCTCATTCTGGTAAGGCCTGACGCAGCTCCATTCTGTTTGTGATAGTAGTACTACTTCCACACCAGAGGGTGGTGCAGCTTAGTGGTCAGTAGTGTGGAACAGTGGTTAGAAAGCCCAACCAGAGGAAGACATTAGGCCTTAAAACAGTATTACAGTATTGGTACACATTAGTGTCTTTTATGTCACAGATATCTTTTCTGTGATTGAATGATTTTGCCTTTGGCTACAGTTGTGGTATATTCTTAAATAGTGTACAGATGTAAACTTGGTAAAAGCCACACTTTTCGTACTGCATTTCCACTGAACTACCAGTGTGTTTTGGCTCCAAGGAGAAATATAACACGTTTTATTTATTGCTTAAATACCCTGAATGTGGTGCCATTGTTTAAAAGTCAAGAAGTTCTTGTTTCTAGTAGCCTACTACTGTAGGAGAGAAACAAAAATAAGTGCATATGAGGGACATTTACAATAGTTACAGCTCTAGATGCTAATGTGTATTATTTGAATGTAATGTAAATACCTTCCAAGGCTCTAATGCTGAATGTATTATTCTATAACAAACAGAAGCTTTACCCTGTCTATAAAAATAAAAAATTGCATACCATGTTTAAATACTGATAACATGGAGCTTATCTTTACTACAGGCGAGTCTCTTTGTCTCACAACTGCAAACACCCACCCGGTCCCTATTAACAAGTCAAAACTCCACCAAACCACAGAAGTGCCCAACAAAACCACAAAACAAAACCAGTTCTGTCTGAAGCTAGCAATGCTTGCTAATGTAGGCTCTGTGTGGACAGAGGGAGTGGTGGGTGTGTCAGGAGGAGGTTGGACAGGTTTAGGCAGGATACAGTTGGTAGGGTGAGGTAGGGGCAGTGGTCTACATGTGGGAGGGTTTCTACATTTGGTTCTGAGTTTAGAACCACTTGGTTCCTGTAGAATTAGGGCCACAATGAGGAAGGAGTTCCGCCATTTTGGGCTAACCGATGTTAAAACCAGCTTAGTGGGCAGTGATGGAAGGGTAGAAGGGGGAGGGACCCGGGACCCTAGCAGTGGTGAGGCTGCAGTCTGTGGCAATGTGTGTCTGTGTAGCTGTTGTCGCTGGAGCTGCTCTGGAGGCTGTAGTGGTCCTCCTCGCCATCACTGATGCTGCCCAGACTGTCGGCCTCGCCGGGGATGAACTCCACGCCCTCGACATCCACTTCTGTGGACGTTGGCAATAATAACAAAGCATTAACAACATAATTAAAAGCAGTAAGCAGGGATACACAAACGAGTAGACAACGTTTAAATATGAAAACATTTCAAATATGTTCTCTTAAGAACTCAGACTATAGATCTTCCCTCCTGATCGATTATTATTTTCATGTCATTTAAGCCTTGGATAGCTGTGCTTCATTACAGATAAGTTATGATCATACAATAAGAAATGTCTTATATGTACTATAACCACAATGCAGTTCCTTCTGTACCTTCACAGCTTGTATCAATATGGCAAACCACAGAATCCAAACCCAGTAGCTAAGGTCAGGTCGGTGAGAGTTTATGTAAATCTCTACACTTGACCTTTAGCCTGGGTCATGACCTGGCTGTAAATAATGCTCAGGCTAATCAGTAGCATGTACTAATCCCATATATTCAGCTAAGGCTCAGAGTGCATAGGTGACTGTAACCCCAGCAGCAGCAGCAGGTGTTACATATTCACTGGTCAAATCAATGACTGGTGCTCCATGATTTATATCCATAGAGAGCAGTAACTTGTGAACTAGCATCGCTAACAATGCACGCCTATCATTTGTGACCTGCTTTACCCGGCTGAATACAGTACGTCTCGGACAGCACACAACAGGCCTGTTATTGACGGCCACAACAAGCCTAAGCCTGGAGGAATGTGGGGGCTTTACTTGGCATTCATCCCTGGCCTGTTCCAGGCTGCAGAGCTCACCTTGCTCAGAGTCAGTGGAGATGGTGGAGCCCATGCTGTCAGTGCGTATACGCTCCACCCCTCCGTTTACGGAGAGCTGCTCCAGGCGGCGCTTGAGGTAGCGGTGCTCTCTTTGCAGTTGCTCCTTCGTGTTAAGAGCCTTCTTGTCTTGCTCTTCCAGCTTCTACAGCAAGACAAACGCATACATGTTAGGACCAAACGTACTATGTCTGAAATGTACAAAATAAAAAGGACATTAATTGTGACATATTTACAAATAAAACAAAATAAAACATGACTTCTTATAAATATGAAATACATACATGAATATTGTCATTAACAAATATGTCTTTATGTCTAAATTAAAGCAGAAATGGCTACATTCTTGCAATTATGATTACATTACAATTAATATTTAATCATCTTTTTCAGGGTGTACAGTACAGTGACAATACAGTACAATACACACATACTTTGGATGAGCTATAGTGTATGAACATAAGTGTACTGGAACTGTTTCATTTCAAGACCTATAGCTTTTTCTGTGACACATTACACTTCACATTAGATGTTCTTAAAGAGATGTTAACACATGTACAGAACTTAAAGTCAAGTTTGGGAATGGTGGCTAAATATCAGGAACATCATTCGCACAGGAACGTCACACCAGGTCGCAAATTGCAGACACAACAAAGACATTTTTAACACAAAATGGGGAAGTGGCCACATCATGTAAAAGGGAGTATTTGTGTAATTTTAGCAGGGAATAGTAGAATATGCGAGAAATCACATTCTTGCATAAAACGAGATGCTTACTGAACTTTCGCAATATATTGTAAAGAAAACATGTCATGATACAATGTTTGGTTACTGCTGCTGCAGTATGCATTTTAACATACAGTACATTATTTAGTATGCGTTATGTTTTTTATTATAGTAGGTTATGGTGGAGAACCTCAACCTCAAAGAACGTTGGTGACGTGATATAGGAAGACGACCGACGATAACAAGAACAAGTCTAGACTGTCCACGTCGAGAGGATATGTGTGATAAACAGGAAATGAAGGGTTAAAACTAGTTCTGTCTGGATTTTACGCCTACCATTCTCAGCTCTCTGCTAGCAGCACAAAACATCCTTAATGCTTTATATAGACAGCTAACGTGATGCTAACGCGTATTGTACCAAGTTCAAGTTTGTATTACGACCACACAACTAGGTTAGTGGCTAAAATCAGTACAGATGAAATGGCTGTAACAATACATCACATATAACAGTGCAAACATAAGAACATAAGTGCAAATATGTGATAATATACAGTACACAACGCCATATATCCTACAATTGCTAAAATTGTATATATAAAATGTATTGCTTTGGGGAAGTATCTCCAGTTAAGGCGTTCTGTCCCATCTCATTCTGTCAGAGGGGACATGCTGAAAAAGAAATGGAGCTGGGTGGAGTGGGTCATCCATGATCTTCATTGCTTATGAGATGGTGCTTTGTGTGCATATGTCCAGTGTGGGGCGTTTGCAGGCTGTTATATTCGACGTTCTGCTGAACATCAAAGATGCTTTTCTCTATATGTGTTTTTATACCAGACATCGATCGATAGTGACATAATGCTCTGGATTATAGCTGTGTAAAATTAGACCTGAAGACAATTCTTAACTATGTGTGTTTTTTGTTTGTGTGTGTTTTTTTTGTATCAGGAAGTAGTCTCTGATAGGCTTTTTGCATTTTGATTATTGGGACTGAAGTCTGTGAAAGAACCTGGAAGTAACTATTTTGTTGCATTTCATTTTTCTTACTGTAGTTTAGTGTTTATTTTTTTTAAGTTTTTATGTTTCTCAGATGTTAATTGGTGTAAGCGATATTCAGCAATGAGTAAATAGGAAGCCGTTCCAATCAAATCTCAAAGCCAATCACTCCCTACCATGTACTGTATAGTATACATAAATCACAAAATCTCACTTTATGGTCAACATTTTAATTAGTTGACTTGACACAAATGTTCTTGCTCATGTTTCTTTGGAATACTGTCTCTTCCATGCAAGCAGCAAACATCTCTGACCCTAAGATTAGAGAAGACAAATGAGACACACATTTCATGTATTATTTATGTGTCACCGCATGAAACCACATTGTCATGTGACATGCGTAGTTCATCTATTGCTGTAGATGCTAACTGATTGGAGGAGGTCATCTGATTGGAAAATATGAGAACCAATGGAAACACTTCCAAGGTATTGAAAATTCAACTGCGGCATTGGGCAGACTAGTCAGGAATCTCAAAATGGTTCTCAAAATGCTTTTATGAGAGGACATTTTTTATAACACATATTATTATTTATTATTTATTTATTTACAGTATATGATTTTTTGTATTTGTTTATTCTTTCTTTTATTATGTTTTCATTCATATTGTATTTATATAACAAGCACCCACAAACACTCCTATTGAATACAGTGCCATGAAACAATGTTTTCCTGATTTCCTCAGTCACAACACAATGACGCGACGTGATGTATAGCGATTCTTTGCTGCCTCAGGACCAAATGGATCAGTGAAAGCACCAGAATACTGGTCTCTACCAATTCTGAAGGAGAATGCCGTTACACATTTTGTACAGAGATCTGAAGCAATTTAGTTTAATCAACTATGCAACAATGTAGGAAATCAGGAAAAGAGGCAAATACGCTTTCACGGCACAATATACAGTATGTCGTGGGCCTGACAGCGCTTGATAGTGCCATGGTTCTCTCACCTTGTCTAAACCTCATGCAAATTTGAGTGGGTTGCCACAGTAACCAAAGCAGGCTTTAAAAACAGGTGGTTTGACAATGCACGTGTGTGGGGGCGCTGTGCTACCTTGATGTGCATCCTGGCCCTCTTCAGCAGGCTCAGTGTGGTGTGTCTTGAGCTGTCAGGGCCCAAAGGAACCAGCTTCTTCAGCTGCTCCAGGTATAGCCGCAGTTTGGCACGTCTGCAACACACACACACACACACACACACACACACACACACACACACACACACACACACACACACACACACACACATGGGATGGGTTAGAAGGGCAGGGGATAGACAAGCACTTCAGAATGACTAAAAGCAACTTAAACTGGAAGATCATGCAAGAAGAGGCAAAACATTTAAAAACAGAGTACCGTAGGCTGCTATAGGCTAATCAGGTTAATTACATGCTTGTTTTGAGATTCTCCATCAAAAGGTGTAATGGAGTCTGTCTGTTTAAGCATGCTTAAAGCCCTCACAGAGGCATCGCATCTCTGGCCCTCTGCAATGCAAAACCGCCTTCTGCGTTACAAAGGCAGAAGGCTGCATGTTACATAACACCACCATTTACATGGTACTTTACCAGCCTGGTCTGACCAATCCTGTTCCCATTGAACACCTACGTACGTACAGGATAGCGTGCACAGTACTCACTGAAGCTTCAGTCACATACTATTTATAAACCACAGATCAGCCAACACAGACACTTTTGATATAATGCAATGGGCACACTGGCTAACAACCCAAATGAATACATACAAGCTATAGAAGACAGACTGTAAAATGAGCTCAGTTGAGCTACAGTAGAACACTGGCCGACAATTTGATCCTCAACCACTGGTTAAGGATCATGTTGGGGATCATGTTGTAAACCAATGTGCACATACAGTATATATATTTCAGTGTGCAGACATACTGTATGATTTAGTAGGGCAAACAGACTTGAGGCATGTTGGCATTTAGTTAAGCTTGCTCATTATTTACATTTGTGGGAGATGTTGTAGGCCTACTGCCGACTTCACTTCTAAATCTTTCCAATACACATGCAAACGTGTATGCACTACAAACACACACACACACCCATTAGCACTTCCAAAATGCTGACCTCAATATTTTCGAGACACCGCCCTCTTCTACTGTCTACTTAACCTGGGCTACTTAAAGGTGTATTAATGATTTCAGCTAAACATGGCATGGCCCGTTTCCTCCTTAAGCCACGGAAGAATAATCAAGTAGGAATTTTATTTACAAAACATCAGAGCACCCTACTCTCCTATGGTCCATTCAATGTTGTTGATAAAGGCTTTTCATTCTTCTTCCAGTCAAGCTAATGGAGCAACCGAGTCCCTCTGAATGATAAACAAGTTTCATTGAATAATACACAAGGCCTCTACTTGCCGACTATTCTATTACAAAACCGTGTTATACAAATTAAAGCATTCTAGGTCTGGCTGTATATGGGAGGCTAATTACACTTAAACTAATAAGCATACATACACGATGAACGCACACATTTTATTTTTGTTGTGTGTGTGACACACAGACCTTCCTTCTTTGTTTAGAGGTCAGCTAGGCTCAGACATAGCCCCTGGGCAACTACACACATAAGTAATCTCTCGGCTTTTTAACATAATTACATTATTTGTATTGGGGGGGCCTCGGCTGTTGTCATGAAAAGAAAGAAAAACTATTAGAAATACCAGAGTAAAGAAAATCTCTTCTTCTACCTCTTGAAGGTGCGTACAGTACAGGCATTCCCAGAGAGGGGCGTGTGAAAATGCTCTCGTTCTTTCATTCCCACATCTCCCAGGGGCTAGCCCCTCCCCACACATGCACACACACACACACACACACACACACCCTCACCCAACTGGAGAACAAGTGTCTTCAGAGGGACATGGGTGGGGGCCCACCTCCAACCTGCCTCAGCCACAGCCACATGAAGCGCTTGGAGCCGGGCCAGGGGACGTGGGCAGGAAGGAGCTGGGGGTCTGCGGAGGGGAAGGGTGTTTATCTGGAGGGGAGCAGGGTCCTGATCTGGTGGATGACTTTCTGCCTGGCATGAAAAAGGGCCCTTTGACTGCAGTGTGCTCAGCTGCACTAAGGCAGCGCTCTGCACACATCATTCGATGGTAACTTGAGCCAATGGCAAATCGTCTTGCACCCCCCCCCCCCCATCCCTAGCCCCCACCTCTTGCAGTGAAAAAGGAAAACAGGGCGTTTTCTACAAACGCGCTGCCTGCTGCACACCCATCGCCACATCTCTGGGTTTGGTACGTGTTTATTTACCTAGCAGAGGCAGGGTCCCACCTGTACCTCAAAGACTAGCAGAGTAACCACCGTGCCAGCGTTAGCACAAACACGACACAAATGCATACGCCCTGTCAGCAGAACTATCGGACACACTACTGCAGTGCCTTTAATCTGTCTGTGGTTAATCTTGCTGTGGTCTAATCAAACAGTGACATTCGTATTGTTAGTCACTGAAGTCTGGACAGAGCCCAACACTTTACCAACCCACGTGCTCTATACCAAATACAGTGGCATAAAGCCCCTGCTCAATGCATTCTGACACTTGTTTTTATGTCTGACTAAAATTACTTGCTCAAGTTGTGCAGTGTGTTGCTGACAGTACCCTCCCATATGCTCGTGCCTTGTCATGAGACTCACACGCACGCACGCACGCACGCACAAACAAACACACACAGAGTTTTGCTTCACGAGCAAAGCGACGTAGAGCAGGACCGCTTCCATTGCGTTTGTTATTTTCTCAGCTAGGCCTTGGTCACGCAATGTTAATCAGATGGCCTGAAATAGCCATGCAATGCACAGCACCGGATAAACAAACACCGTGTGCTTGAAAGACAGGAGGCGGTTCACATTCTAGCTGATTCAAGCACATGAAAGTCATTTTAAAAAAATGCTCATTTGGAGTAGGTAGTGGTACACTTCATATTAAAAATAGATATTGGTGTTTTTATAATGATTTGTATGTTGCGCAATATAGCCTTGCTTTAGTGGGTGTAAATAAAACAATCGTGTTTTGCAATGGCAGTTTGGTGCAGCCAAGTCAAGAACTAAGTGACCACCTGACCAGTCTCACGTGCCACGTAGCACGAGATGGTTGTCTGTGATCTTAATCCCCCCCCCCTCCCCCAATCCCTCTTGGACAGAGGCTCGGTGCCAACACAAAGCAATGAGCGTGGAACGGAGTTAAGGAAAGCTTTTCCCCTGCAAACTGTGTCCCTCTGAGACAGTAACGAAACTAATCCCAACCTTTGTCTCTGTGTTTATGTGTATGTCCTTCCATTCTTTCTAGGTGTTAGAGAGAGAATAACATGTTTCTTTGAGTGCATAATTATGTGGAACATGTAAAAGGGAGTGTGCACAGATGTCTCTCCTTATAACCGTGTGAATGCTGCATGGCAACATATTTACACAGGCTGCACCAAATAAGGAGGTCAACAGTACGTGAGCGACGTCCCCAACTGATTGGTTGGCACAGTTTCTAGACTAACAACAGGACGTATCGTCACCCAGGGGGCACTACCTTCCAGCCCACTGGGGGAAGGAATCTGTGAGCGCACAAAGGGAGGGAGGGATTCAGAAGGCCAACCGCTGCAAAAACACTGGATTCTCGCTTCTCCCCTAAGTTTTTAATGAGCTCGCTGAAGCTCAGAGCACTCCTTGGCCTATATAAGACTGCATGGCTTAGCTGGAGCAGAGCCAATGCTCCACCAGGGTCAGAGGTCATTTAAAACTCTGCTATGAGGTTACGCCTCACTAGAGGCAATAACTCAAGTTTTCCTTATTAAGTTAAAAGTTAAAAGGAACTAGGCATGTCTGCAGTGTTTCACTTTATGAAAATGGAAATGCTTACATTAAAAACGGACACTTTTCAATGTGTCAGGAATTCCCCTAGTCCTAGTGGTTGAAACCAGCATTACAAAAACAATGTTTTTGTGTGAAATTTCCCAATGGGCAGATTACCTTCTGACACTCATCTCTACTTCCCAGCCAAACCCTAGAGACATGTAGAGTCCTTGGTCCATTGAGGAGTGTACAATATCTCTAAAAGGCATTGTATGTGAAGGTAAAATGTTAACTTCGGTTACTTCCAATCATTTAAATCCTGAGATGTGTTACAGCCTTTGAATCTCTACTGACTAGTTTCAAAGGGCTGTTATCAACAGATGTATAATTGTATCAATGTCTGTCGATGTTTTTAGCGACGCGTGTGACACTGAACACTCACAAAACAACTGAATGACATGTGCACTGCAGCCGAACGTACATCTGATGTGGTTTGAATCCCCTGTTTACACTCCTCCCCCCACACAGCCTGGTGAAGTGAAAGTGGGGGGCTGCAGCATTGCGTGTGCATATCCCCACTGCCAGTGAATGGTTCCACAGCTGGCTGGCAGCTTCCTGGGGAATAAATGGCAGATGAGGGGGCCGCCAGGCAAGCACAACACACAAGCGAGGCCTATCAGTGGTCCCCTCAGAGGTCCTGGGCTGTCACCCTCTAGCTCTGCAAATTATGTGTTTTGCTTTCAACACCAAAGAGGAGCTCAGCCGTGGCGCCTGAAATGCGGGCATTGCCACTTGAAACTGGCAGAGCAGATCACAGTACAGCGCTCTCCGCATCACCCAGATAGGAGACAAGAGCCGATATAATGCCTTCTGTATGGGAGGATGCCACCACGCCCACACACTGTTTGCGTGCAGACAGAGGGAATCAAGTCACCCGTAAACACACACTCCTGCATGCAAGGAGTGTGGGGCTCGCTGTCATATGATAAACAGAAACTTGAATTACTACAACAAGACAGCGTAGACAGGGCGGGACAGCATTCGTCACCTAATGCCAGTAGAATTAGTAGAGTTAACGGAAACAACAACAACAAAACACCCTGCATACCTCTGTGGTTATCTAGGAACAGGAAGCTGCTATGAAAAATGTTTTCCATTCAATTTCCTTTGGGTGTGCTAGGGAATGTTTGTAATTAGATGTATTTGTAGTTTTCAAAACTGACAGTCCCAAAAGCAACAACTTGCAACAATAATTACAAAAACCTTTGCACAACAGGCCACAAGATGTGTTGGCTGGAAAATGTTAAAAGCAAGTGTTCGATCAAATCGGGAGGGAATAACATTGGTCTCATTTTTTTCTATACTGATTAAAGGGCCTAACCTTCATCCAATGAATTATTCAATGGTGAAAAAAAACAATAAACCAAAAAAGTTTTGCATAGCGGTGGCAAATTGAGCAACCTCAATAAACACCTAAATTAGCACAATAAACACAAGGGAAATGTTGAACTAGGCTGATATCGGTCTCATTCTGACTTGTCAATGATTAACACAGAAACTTAAAAAGCATGAGAGCTGCTGCCAGCTTTCTTGTTGTCAAAAATGTGGGCCTATTTACTCCTGCAAAAGTCTAAATCAACGTAAAAAAAATAGGCCTACACCTGCACGTTACGACATGCTAAGAGTGCAGCTATTATCAATGCACAACAGTATTCAACCTCTAAGCATGCACTGTGCCTGCCAACATGCAAGCAGTAGTAAATGTGCCGTTGTAGTAATACATGGCGTGCTAGTTTCTTAAGCCCCCTGTACGGGACACTGCTCTGCTAAACTTCCTCTGTTACTTAACTCAACATTCCAGCGTGTATATGTGCGTGCTTTGCTGAGGCTGTTCAAAACACACACACACGCACACTACTGTACACATATAGACCAGCTATGTCCCACACCATAACCCCCTCCCTGCGATGCAGAACTCCCCCTCCCACCCCCAAGTACAACCGTGAAAAACCCCCACCAGAAATCTTCAACCAATAGACATAGCTACCTCCAATGTTCTCCACACATTATCCTATAAGGCACACATTCAGGTGGACTGTGTAGAATCATGAGAGTCAGTCCTAGTTGAGAGACAGAGAGAGCTGAGTGCATGTGTATCTCAATGCAGAGCTGAGACGCTTCACATCTTTCTGACATCCAGCTTATTGCCACATATACCCACTTGAACCCACTACTGCATTTCTCACGTAGCCCTTTGAGGTATTGGTCAAACTGTGGGCAAAGACAGTGCGTGTGCATGAGTCAGTCACACATGGGAATTAAAACTGCTGTAGTGTCACGATATATGGTCTTGTGATTTATCAAAAAAGTTTCCACACCTGCCTAGTACTTGACGGCATGACCATCATAAAAGCCACTATTGATATAATTAAGCGCTGTGAACTTTATGTGGCGATTACCTATGCGCAGACCTTAGCCCTAACTACATTACAATGATTATGCATTTTACAAGCATAAAGATAAAACTAAACAAACAGAGCTAGCTAAAAAATATTGTTGTCTCCTTATGTAGCAAATAGCCCATTCTTGAACAATACAATACTTCCAAAGAAAGACTAAACACCCAGAATATTGCAGACTAAGTTTGGTGGGTTAAAAAAAACTCTATGAGAAGAAGCTATGCTCCTCTGCATTTCCTCAGGTTTCTGCTGACTCAGATACTTTTACGGGGCAAGAGAGCCAAATTCTGAAGTTAATAAATTATTATTTTTTAAAGACAACAAAAGAACAGATGTGGTCTCTGGAGGAAGAGACTAGGGAAGGAGGTGAAGTAACAGACCCACACATCTTCCCACAATCCCCCTGCTGTAACTCCTCATTCTCAGCGGCTTACCAATGAAAGAAAAACCAATTTAACTCTGTACAGGACCATTGCATAATATTGGACAACAAGATTATACCATCACAATGACAGAGCATGCCTGCCTCCAAAGTCCTCCAAAGACATGCTTGTGAATTTGAACAAGCACACTGTAAACAATGTATCGTAAAGCCGTTCTAGTACTAAGTTTGAATCTGTCTTCATATGTCAGTGCTCACTTTGACTATTTTCATTGCACAGCAAAATATTAAATGTGATACTGGACAGTTCTGTTTCAAATCTGTCAAAACAATACTTTCATTTCTGGGTGAACAAACTTTATGACTGGTACATATAACCAGTGAGTCACAATCAGGTGATAAATGTGTCCCTTAAATCTAATATAAGACACAATATTGCAGAAGAGACATTGGTCCCAAAGAAACCAAGACTGATGTGCTTTGGAAGCACCTTTCAAAAGTCGAAAATAAGTTCTGCGAATGCAAAAATGAAACCAAGAACAGCTAGCTGGTATGGGTGACGTCTGCAGAGATAAAAACAGAGCTGTAAATCCTTTTCTCCATGGCTGAAACCAAACATGCCAGATACATACTCCACCCTGTGTGACTATTCCAGTAAACAGGTATGATACAATATCAATAGCATCAATAGCTAAAGGAAACTGGTGCAGCTAAGCCATTGTCGAGCGTAATCAAGCATTTCAAGGCAGAAATGGGAAGGAAGTAATGCCAGCAGAGACCAACCACAGCAACGTGTGGTTTCACAGAAATGTCATGCTGGTTTCCCAGCAGCGGCCTGTGACACTGCTGCTCATAATGACAACTGAAGAAACAGCAGAGTCACTCTAGAAAGGCGTGCTCATTAGATAACCAGGTTGTACAGTAGTTGAGATGGACAAAACATTTTGAGCACTGCCGTCACAAAACCAGATGCATCATTCTGATAACAGACCACCAAATAGCTCACTGCTGTACAATAGCACAAAAAAAGTCATACAAACTCATGACCTCATGATCTAGAAACAGGACTTCAGTGACAAATTGTCTGCAGCACAGACTGTGGAAAGTGGAGTGAGGGGAGGGTTTACTTGTTTGGTTAATCTTGCATGCCTACACCCTCATACAACCTTTGCATATCTGACTAGATGAAAACTGAATAGTAATCATTTATTTCAAGTGTTGCACTCCTCTGTTTCTGCTGTCATGCCAGGCTGGGGTTGTGGGAGGGGCCATATCAAAATAAACCAACCAAAACAGGCCAGGCCATGACCAAAGAAAAAACCCACAGGGACATCTATGAGACAATTTGTCTTAAATATGGCTTGGTTATAATTGAAATTTGTAAACCAATCCAAAGCCTTGTAAAGGCAATATAAAAGGTGGTGATTCAAACAGGAAGGTACAGCGTTGCTCATGTCAACAGTCACAACCAGCAACTTTGACCAAAGCTAGCTTTGTAGCAGCGAGAAGGTCATTTATGATATTATTAACTTAGAAATAGTAAGCATTTGCTTGCATGTGGTTGCTAATTTTGTGTGGGATATGTCAGGAAAGACAGCAAAACCAACCAATCAAGTCCACAACAGATTTCTCCAAGAGAAATTTGAAAGAGAATGTCTCCAGGCGTACTGTAGTGCCATAGTCACATCTGGCCTTGCATGGCTACTAAGGGCTCAAATAAAAGCAGCAGCACCTATCCAGAGTAAAGTGAAGTAGCGAGCTTGTGTTTTAGGAACAGACACTGGGACAGCAGCCGATTAGAGGACGGGTGTTCCAAGTGGATGCTACAGTATGCTCTGTACTGGCCTTCATTATTAAACTGGTTTAGCCAGGACAGCTGAGGGCGCTTCCTTCATCTGATGTCATAGGGAGCTACGCAGACAACTATCAAACCCAGGAACATTCCTTTCATTTCACATTACATTCAGATTCAGGTTTCCATTTGTTTGTCTCAGACGGTACATTACAGATATTCTCTGCCGATACTAGACTATGAAATGAAAACAGAGACCCAAGTGAAGCACACTATACCTAAAGGTACTTGTGCTCAAACTTGGAAATCATATAATTTCAACCTTTTAACACCTGTGTGTTACAATAATGACCATGTAATTTGAGCATACGGGCCAAAACAAGGTCTGGATCAGCGTATTGTGTTGCAATATATGGCAAATGTACCCTTTTACTGCAGGGGTTGTCACTGTTGGGACAAGTAGAGAGCGACATTTTCCCCAAAGGAAGAATGCAGAACAAAAACAGAAACGTGTATCGATATCGCCTTAGGAAAATAATGAACAGTGTGTGCACAATGATTTACTGTTGAATTATGTCCAAATGAGGCGCGCTTGAGACAGTAAATATAGCAATGTTCTATTTATTTACGGGGCTGTGTCATGAATTACAAGAAAAGTTGTGTTTGTTTTTTGTTTTTTATGCAATCCTAGCTTGTATTGGTCACACTGTGTCAACTAAACAACCCTGTTTTAGAAACCCTGCGGCTGCGTTGATCACAAGGGCAGTGAGTGAGTGACTGAGGTGATTATGGAACATTTTACTGCAATTTCACAGTATGACAGTACGTCACCCGTCGGACGTGAGGTAACCACTGTGTCCCAATGCAGGAGAAGCTCGGCTTCTCTTTTTGGGTCAGGGAGGAATATGCCTCGACTTGTTTCTCGCTGTACTGCAGACGTCAATTACTCACTCACCAGGCACTCGTGACGGGCCAACCCAGAGCTCTCAAACGTGAAAGACAACGTGTGACGTGTGGATATCGTGAGACCCGTGTCCTCTCTTAGGACGCAAGCTGTGTTTACCATTCTTGCTGACCGTAGACCCCTTCACATCTGCGACATCACTTGCCCTCTGGCTGAGTCAAAGTAGGGCCGAACATAATAATATAAAGCAGACATGTCTCCCTTTAGTAAGTAATCTCTTCACTTCTAGCAGAAAGCAATACCCCCCAGCGGGAGAAAAAAAACATATTTGTGAACATGCTGAGAATAGAACAGGAACACTGTGTGTGTGTGTGTGTGTGTGTGTGTGTGTGTGTGTGTGTGTGTGTGTGTGTGTGTGTGCTCGTCAGACAAGTGAAAAGCTGAGGTCAAACTCACTCCACCATCAGCTGGCCTGTGCAGAATTCTCTCGCCATACAAGGTAAAGAGTTTCACCCACGGAGCCTGAAAGGCTAAACACGAAGGCCCTTTGAAATCTGATTTTAATCTGTCTTTAAGAACGAGGAATTTCGTTGATCATATCATTGCCTTTCATTTATGGCTGAGCCAACACATGGACCGTAAACGCTTTGTGTGCTTTTATCTTAAATAATACATACTGTACCTGACATGTACAGTAGCTGCACACATGATGCAGGCTTCATTATTTTAATAGAGTCTCCAGAATCAGACAGACATAGTACTGGGCTTGATAAGCAAGACACATAGGAAAACATATGAGCCAAGCATCTTACCTGTGTTTCTCCAGCTCATTGTGCGATGATCTAAAAAGGACAAATAAACGACACATATGAGCATGAGAACAAGTTCTGAAATACAATGAAATAAGCAATTAACAATATAGGAGGACTGGCTGAATTATTTGGTTAGTGAATGTTTCAGTTTAAAAGCAGGACAGATGAAAGTCTGAACTACCTAAAGATATACTCTAAGAAGACTACTAGTATGTTAAATTATAAAAGAATAGAGAAAAACAAAAAGAGGAAAGAGAGGCAGTATTTTCACCTATTGACCCTATGTTTAGGTTGTTCTATATTTCTGAATATTGAAGCAGTTGAAGTACATTAGGCACAGCCTTGTGTATATTATTCTTCCTTGAAATACTGTGTGCTAAACTCTAACGGCCGGTTTCACAGACATGGATTAAGCCTAGTTCAAGACTAAATGAGAACGTCAATGAAGATCTCCATGGAACAATGTTTCAAAATCTAGGACTAGGCTTAATCCATGTCTGTGAAACCGGTCCTAAGTGTCACTCTCTTATTCAATGAGGCCTTCCTTGGCACAATACATTTGCATGCATCAGTAAATTAATTTCCCAAAAATGAATTCAAAACTATTTGCATTCCCCTTTATCTTATCAGCCATGTGTGTTGTTTTGACTAAAAACGCATGCAAAGCAAGATTGCTATTTTGCTGAATGTTGACATGGAGGTGGATGGCATCTGCCAGTCCTCCCAACTGAGCCCAAAACGGCCCTCAGAGAGCACCACACACACACACACACACACACACACACACACACACACACACACACACACACACACACACCCTGCCAGCACGTACCAGGTTTTTTGCATGTGCATGCGATGCTGCTGTTACCGCCACATGCTGAGCTCACGGCAGCTCTGACACCAGTATAAACACGGTCAGTGTATGAGGCCTGGACGGATAGCAGTATGTGGCCTATATACCAGGGCAGGCCTATTACAGTATGACCTGCCACTGGGAGCAGCACGGACACTCCAGTTCATGTGATCAAACCCTGTTCACGTCACACACTGAGACGTCATGGATACTAGGCAAACAAAGGCCTTGACTGACAACACTTTCGCGTTAAACTATCTCCCCCACGCCCCCTGCTTGCACAGCAAGGTTGGCATGTTGCTCTCTTCACAGTGGACAGTGACCGTGAGTGATATGTCATGTCCCATATTGTGGCGGAAGTAATCAAATTCAAATGACCAATTTATAGAGACATCATTCACAGAGCAAGCATGGGGCTTTACCAGGAAATATGGCCACTGGTTATGGGGGATGGGAATGCAGCTAGACTAAGTTGGCAACACTAAAAATAATACAGTTAGGCCTACTCACTTTTATATTCAGCAGTCAAATAGAAATGGATAGAATAGAAATCCAGTGTGCAGTGAAAATGTGTTATTGATACCTGACCACAAAGAATATAAATACCTTCATGCCATCAAAACTGGTATTGCAGCTCCTTGTGACATGTTGCTAATGTCACACACGCCACATGCCAGGATAGGGCATGTTGAATTAACATAGTAAATGGCCTCGCTGATGAAGATGAATACATCAGAGCATTCTCTGTACAGAAAGATATCTCCCAACGCTTTGCTAACGTTGTTGTGTACTGTACATCAACATAACTAAAAACAGCAACTGAATGTTGAGTGTGTGTGTGTGTGCATGTGTGCATGCGTGCACACGTTTCAAGTCTGATCATTTCTATTATGAAAATTCAAATCAATGATTTCTTCTTGTTTTCCTATGACAATGTGTGTCTCAACTGACTGTGTGTGGGAATAGTGAGGAAATACTCCCACATACTACATAAAGGATGTTTGCCAAAAACAACATGGGAAAACCACATCATTTGGGCAAGGCCCATTGACACTCCAGCTGGAAGAAACGTCCTGGTCTCACTAGCTACCACACCCACCTGCCACATCCTCACATAATCCTCTTTGCCCCCTCCACACAATACTCACACAAAGTCACATTTATAAGACACGATTCATGCTCATTAAACATGTCAAAGACAGGTTTAAAATATAATAGATGATGCAAGCCTTAAAGCACTGTCATTAAAATGTCCTTAATAAGTCTTAATAAATGTTTATAGTTTTCTGGGTTTCTCCTTTCCCCTTATATCGCCTCAGGTCTTGTTGTGTGAAACTTTAGCCTGTGTCTCTCTTATCCATCCGGGATTTGCATGTATGCTAATTTGACTCATAACTGACAAGATCAAGTCATTGGCGCTGCGCCTGCCCGTATGCTACAGTAGGCTACAGTAGGTTGTACCATGCAGATGCAGTGCCAGCCAGCACATTGTTAGATCGCTTTCTAGAAGACTGAAAAGGACAAACAAGAGAATTGTAATATTAAGTTAGTTTCTTAATGTGAGCTTTACCGCTTCTGAAAGGGTTTGTGTTAGACTGAAGCACATCGGCTAAAATAGAAAGTGGGAGCCCCGTAGTTGACATTGTACGCGTGGCAGTGTTTATACGAGATCAAAACAGCCAAGCCCAACAGAAAGATGGCGTTTGCATGAACAGTGGGAAATAACAGATCCGTTCAACTATGTCTATGCTGGCAAAGAATGAATATATTTACCTATTGTTTTGAGTTTTTCTTGAAATTGGCGAAGCTTTCGTTTTCTTTCTGGAAAAGTCGCTATCAAATGGTAAAACAGACGCATAACCATGCTCTGCTTCTATTGACAAAATAAACAAGATCAATATTAATCTCTTGCAGTGTCGCAGGTAAATTAATTATTGTGAATAATTAGTTCAAAAATGTTATAATAGACCAGCTGTCAAATATAACGTGGTCTCTGCGCTATTTCTCTAAATAAAGATCTAAAACAAATGTACTTAATTTAGGCTACTACCAGTTGGCAAGTATTGTACGATATTAGGTTGACATGCCCCATTGTGATATCATTAAAGTGATAAGAAACAGCATACTACTTTAGTAAACAAACACATTGGCAGCCTATAGGACAAGATCACTTACTTAACGGATAGGCTACCGCACACATAAAAATATGTACGCGTAGGCCTAACACAATTTACACAAGTCGACTGCATGACATATTTTCAAATACTACTGCTTTTGTTTTGTAACATAGGTTGCTGAATCCAGTTCACAATATTCCTACAGTAGGCTACATTGCAAGTGACATCATAGCTGCACTGACAGGGCACACAGGGTACAACTTCCCATTGGACATAATATTTTGGCCTAAGTAGACTACTGTTTACGTCGTCTACTAAACAATATGAACATTTTGCCAGCTTGACTATTATTCATGACATACCTCTGTCTCTTCTTTCCAAGTATTCTGCAGCCTCAAGCAGAATTGAAAGAGAATTAAGTTCCATCTTGTATTCTCGTTATTAAAAAAATATATTTATATACAAAATATCTATTTACAGAAATGTACAAGTGATCAAAACTATGCAGTGATCTGATGAAAACCTGAACTGGTTTCTACTGATATGAACGTCTATCAGTTTTGAGTCTACTCCAAACTAGTCATATCAACAGCGCATTACTAAAACTCCTGTCTGAGTGATTGTATTGTTGTCCAATGACTAAAGTCTAAGGGCGGTTTGAGGAAACGTGAAGTACATTCTGATTGGTTATATAGTGTAATAAGTATGCATTTATACCCTGGCAACAGCCTGTGAAATCCAGCCCCTTCGTAGTTCATTGGTTTGGTTAGAGATATCCCTCTGTTGATTCGCAAAGAAAAATATTGGGCGTGCCTCAAACGTTGAACTTTCTGTGTTGTTTTGGTCGTCAGGGTGGGTAACTGTGAAACGACGTGATAGTCGCCACGGATGTCATGTTGAATGTATTGTTTGTGCACTCTATATGGCTCCTTTACATCACTTTATTTAATGTATTGTTTGTGCACTCTATATGGCTCCTTTACATCACGTTATTAGTGAACGATGGTACAGTCACAGGGAGAGATCGTTTTTACATTTGGTTTTCATATCGTCATCTTATGCAACTTCGGACATTATTCTTACACAAGTATTGCTTTTCAGAGTATTAGGCTATGCTATTTCAAATGTTAGTGTTAGTAATTATGGTACATTGTTGTATCAAATAAGTAGGCTAATCGATATGCTTTAGCCTAGTGAAGAAACATGCGCAAATAGTTCTATGGATTTGAGACCTACCGGTACCGGTAGTGCAAGTAGGCATACAGTATGGCTAGCTACTATACATTTGTTAATTTGTAGCCACATTTCAACAACGGTTGGCCTATAATTTTCACAGACGGGAAAAAACCGAGATCAAGTGAAAATAAATATTTTAACTATGACACTGGTTGTATATTGCTACAACACAATTATAGAAAAGTGAGACTTAAATATATTACATGTGCATGCATTACCATCATTACCATTGTATCAAATGTATTTCAATTGTTATGGGTTTGTTTTTTTACTTGACATTGCTATGATGTACACAGATGTAAGCAGACTGAAAATGTATATTGTGTACATACCAATTATGTGCTTTGTAATATTTTCTGTGCAATTTTAATTCACAATGCACAAATAGGCTTTTGTGCTTTTAGTGTGGGTGGGTCTTCTACATTCACTAGTGGAGCCTTTTATTTTGTTTCTGCTGGCCTAATATTCAGTATGTCCTTGACTACATATGGTAATGGGAAAAGTAGGGTGTTTTAGAAATGTACTAGCTGCACAAGCTTGTTTATAGTGCAACCAGTGCAGTCATACTGAGAACATACTGTAGATGTTACACAAGCTGTTCACACCTATGTCTTTTTTTCTAGGCATTTTAATGTGTTCAGGCCATGCTTTCACTCTATTTTGTGTTTAAAATAAAGAAGTAATTTAAATTGTGTACATGCCATGGTGGACATATTCTTACCGCTGTTACCATTATCTTGGCCTATCATCCGATAATATTAGTCTCTTTCATTTCTTGTACAAGAATCAATTATTATCAAGAATATAATTATTTAGCTTTCCAATACGTGAGGTGTTACGTATTGGAAAGCTTAATAATTGCTTGTATATTGACTGGATTAATATGACGCTATTTTAACCTTCCTAACAGTCAAAGCACTGTACATTATTGCTTCGCATTCACCCATTCACACACTGATGGTGGTGTCAGCCATGCAAGGCGCCATCCAAACACTGGGAGTAGCTAGGGTTAGGTGTCTTGCTCAAGGGTACTTCAACAGCATGTAACCAACAACCTTTTGATCACCTGTCGCCCTGCCACCCCGCGTATTTGACCCGCTTGGGTCAGATGCTCTCTTGCATGCTGGTAATGCTAGAACAAGACTAAAAGCTTTTCTCTTAAAGCATGGTGCTTCACACTCCTGACGTCAAAGCAATGCAATGTTATGGAGTTTAACTCCACCTACTTTTGTTTCCTAGAATGCCGAGGTTTACATGATAACAATATCATTAACATCTATCACTTCGGATTTAGATAACCTATACATTGTCACCTGAGTAGGTATACAACAATGTCCCATTTGATACAAACCACTTCTCAGACAACAACACATTGCCTTTGCTCAGGGTTAGCATGAGTTTAGTATTATATACAGTACATGTACAATATTGTAGTTTTATTTTGTTCTAATGTAGGACATACAGTAATATAGTTGAAGCTATTAGTTATATATTTGTTATAATGTTATACAAACTATGTTAAACATTACTGTACTATTACTGTACAAGGTCAAGCTTAATGTCCCGTTTAAAGGTATAGTCATTCTGCAGAAATCTTAATTTAAACTCGATCAAAACAAAAACACCTCTCCATTTAATGCAATAGGGTGCTCTAACTCCCACATTGTAAACACACTGTGAAGGCTAGAATATTGTTGTTGTGTGCAATCTGCACCACTTTGTGTTCCTATTCACAGAGGCAGGGCTGTATAGACTATTTTTTCAGCAGTCTGGGTGGCTTCAAATCCTTTGCGTGTCTGTGGACTTCCTCATATTTGCAGATATTTTAGGTTATGTATAACTGCTTTAATCCCAAATTGAAAAGTTATTTGACTTGGAAATATATTGGTCTTATTCAGCCTTGTGATTGTAGTTCACATGAGCAAGCATAAACAACTTTATGATGGCACAGCTCACTGCAACATTAAGCAGCTAAACTCTTCTTCAATTTGTATTTCTAAGCCTATGGCTCTTGGTGATCAGAACGTGTACAGTCAGCAAACATTTAACCTCAGTAACAGAGACCATCCCCCAAACACATTTTACCACCATGAGCTGATTAATGAAAGTCACTCCAGCACGGTTCACAGTGTACCAGCACGTTGAGTACTATCCTCATAATGAACTGCGTTTATTAAGTGAGCCAGTATACAAACTTCATTAGGCTCAGCCAGGATTTCATGCGGTAATTATGTCCCAGGACAAGATGGTGTTTTTGCATACAAGCTACGTGAGTCCCTTGATCTCCTTTATGACTTCATCTGCAGATCACAATTTCCATTCAGTTTCAGCAAGCTTGAAGCAATACACCACATTGATTGCATATAGCCACAAAGTATACGCATCTTAGTGACTAAAACTACTGTGCACAGGTGATTCATTTAAAGGAGCATCCTGTGTGTCACAAACAGGGATGTTCCATAGAAAAACAAATGAGTTAACTTGCTGGAAATAGTCCTGGGGCGAGGCTGCACATTCTGATTCTGAACAGACATATTTTTTATTTGCATGGGCCCATACACAGGTGGTGTCACGTTACGTCAGCAAACCACTGAATTCACATCGGACTTACTTATTTTTTTAAATTAAATTAAAGCCAAAATTCTTACTGTCTGTACATTGTGTGGGAAATTCTTTTTGGTTTAGTTTATTTTATTCTGCTTCTAAATGAAAGAAAATATTTGTCTTGTCCTGTTTGTTTATCTATCTATCACACACACACAGACACACACACACACACACACACGGGCCAATTTTGAAAAACAAGGCATCGTATTGTGTTGATCTCAAAGCAAAACTCTATCTTGACATTGGCAGTGCTGTTTTCATACAGAACGAAAGTTCTCTCAGCATGAGCCTGATATGAACCGAGACTTGTGGCCTTTGATGCAGCTCTGCTCCAAACCTCTGTCCGTGGGCTTGTATTTCTTTGTTTCAGCCAAACTATCACATCAACAGGACTCCCACACATGCACATCATCTCAGATACACAGTCACAACAGTCAGCGAGGAAGGCCATGCTTTCATATCGTGTTCCATCTTGGGTACAGTATGCCGTGTTCTGCAGAATACGGTTCACGGTTTGCATGATCAGATACAGTACTGTTTAAAATGATGATTAGTCTTCACTCAAAAACAAAGCATTGCATACAGTAGTTAAGGATGCATTTTGGACACATCGTGTGTTTAAATATAAGCTTTTTTATATTTTGAAATATTAAAAGCTTATATTACGTAAGACCAGCCTAATGTCTTATCTTTGTACTCTACAGTGACACCCTGTGCTCTGACCGCTGACATACAGTAAATGGCGCTGGGTGCAGGGGGGAGCCAAGGCTATTTTAGATGGTAGATGTCTTGTGTGATTCAACTGGACTAATATGGATGCTCCGGGGCTCCATGGATGTTATGCTTCCTGGCTGGAGAGCATTGCTGGTCCTACTGCTAGTAGCGTTTTCCACTCTTCTATGCTGTAATGCCCATTGATAATGACTTGCTCAAAGTTGCTGGTTGATTGTAAGCTAGCCACTATCACTGTTACGCTAGTAAGCTTTTAGCAATGCACATTTGATTCAGTGTAGCCATCATTGCTGCCTCCAGCTACACTCTGCGTGTCTCCTGAAATGTTGTGTTCAGTGCAAACCAACAGTAGTGTGTGTGTGTGTGTGTGTGTGTGTGTGTTTTCTTCCACACATACTTGTTGCAGCATGGCATCAAATTCACGTGTTTTATTTTATTTTATTATATAATAAAATAAACATAATGTTGTTCCACATTCAAAGTTTGTCCTCTGATGTTTGACACTTGTGCTTTAGCCTGCAATAACAATGGACCATTATCGCTCCCATTTAAATAGTTATTGGTTTTACAGTGGTGCTCCTTGAACGAGCACAGGAACATTCAACACCACTTCAGCACACACACACACAAACACACAAGGCAACAGAAGAAACTAAAAGGGGGAGGAAGTGGGGGGGGCAGGGGTTTGTGTGTATTTGGGTGAAGGGTTTCAAATAAAAACAACCATATCTGTGACCATAGCAACTGAGGAACTTTAGTCAATCCATACACCCGAACAGCAGGTCTTCAACAACAAACATCTTCCCTATAAATATGCAAACTGGGCCTATCCTCATGAGTGGGCTGGATTCCCTCCTGGTAGTTGAATATTAAAACATGAAAAGCCTCTGCTGGTGATACACAATTTAAGACTAACCCTCCCTTCTATTTGGCTTTAGTTCAACAGGGAACTCTTGCCCGGATGTCTAGATTTACAATTCCCCCTGTGTGTCTTTACTATTTCACTTTAAATATTGGGTTCATGGAGCCCATAAACAAGGAAGTCAATTGATAGTTTCAAATGTGAAATAAATATGACGACAACACATTCCAGATATATCTCGCTTCTGTAATTACTTGTGCTGTGTTTTCCTGTGAGATTTTGTTCCGCATTCAATAATATGTTAATAATATGATGTAGCATGTAGTATGACAGTTGTTTTATGATCACCCATTTAACAACCAGTGGGTGTGTGTGTGTGTGTGTGTGTGTGTGTGCACGCGTGCGTGTGTGGCGGAAGGCATTACTTTATCCATTTGTCTCATGGTTCAAGGCTTGGTCCATACCTGTTCCTTTACTAAGGGAAAACCCCTACTATAAAAATATAACAAATGTTCATTTCACATTCCCAAAACAGATACTGCAACCCAGCCAGAAAACCACCTTGGTAAGAGTGTAATCACGGCAAGACACCTAATTTCTCCCTCCCTAACTGCTCCCGGTGGTCAGATGTCTCCTTGCATTCATACATTGCCATCGGTGTATGAATGTGTGTGTGAATGGGTGAATGTGAGGCAAATACTGTAAAGCGCCTTGGATAAAAGCACAATATAAATGCAGTCCATTTATCATTCGTCATTATTGTCTCTCATTGAGTAATGCACTGGAACCTTCATGTTTAAAGTGCTGAATGTAACCGTATAGTAAGACCGTGAGCAAGCTTTCTACACAGGTGCCATATCCTGTTGACCCTAAAGGCAATGCAGTCCAGGTGATTGTATGCGTGTGTGTGTGTGTGTGTGTGTGTGTGTGTGTGTGTTCGTGCGTGCGTGCGTGTGTGTATATGTATGTGAATATGTGTGTATGTGTGTGTGTGTGCGTGCGTGTGTGCGCGTGCGTATGTATGTATGTGTATGTGTGTAAGCATGTGTAGGAAACAGCTGTGAGGATGAGTGCAAAAGTGTGACGCGACAGGGGCTAATCTAGACATGCTAGCAGCGGTATCACCTTTGGGCCCTCCCTTATGTGACTCACGATAGGCAACCTCTAAGCTAAACACCAGCATTGTCCCGGCCAGCGGGAGGAAAAAACATTGTGTTGCTGTTGAGCAATGTTATCGTTCGAAACAATAGGCTGAACCACAGAAATGCACGCTTGTTTTTTACTTCTCGTCTCACGGGCTAAAAAATAAAAAAAACAAGGCAATAGCCTTACATGGGTATTTGTGATGGGGGAACTGAAAGAGCATAATCCATACTAATAACAAGCGGAGGTGTTCGCTGGTTCGGCGTACGTCCATGTGTACGAGTGCGGTGTCCGTATTATCCATCTGTATTAGCATGTGAACTCCTTGACACACGAGGGCTGGCTGAATAACCACAGCTCGCATGCTATCTGCTTATTCATCATTTTTAGTGGAGGAAAAGTGGAGTGGAGTGCTGAGGGCTTTGGAACACGGGCTGCAGACATCTCAGCACAGGACAGGCTGCTGGCCTCAGCAGACACACAGAAAAAGAGAGAGAGAGAGAGAGAGAGAGAGAGAGAGAGAGAGAGAGAGAGAGAATGGCCCACAAATGCACAGCTGTTTCTAATCGGTAACTCAGCACCGCGGGCTGACCTACATTCTGCTGCCTGCATGTCTTTGAACCCTCGGCCATGCCAGATCCAGCCACGGGGGAAAGTAGAGGGAACCGGGGAGAAAAACAAGACAGAGGAGGGTGCTGGTGTTATGGATGGATGGGCGAAAGTGAGAGAGAGAGGTAACGGTTGAGGAACAACCAAAGCTGTGAGGTGTGTTTTGATAAGAGCAGGAAGGTAATGCTATGCCTGTAACAGGTTAGGTGTGGTGTGGTGCGGCTGCATGCGAACGCCAGGCAGCTACAACTCTTTTGCGCGCTTGCAAATGTTTTCCACACAGCCCACAAGTGCAGCTGGGCACATCTAAATTGTGGGGGTGGGTGAACCATCCATTTTCTCATCCTTTGCGATGAAATCCATATTTGTTTTCCCTATTCAATGTTCACATTCTGTTCCGAGGTCTTTCTAAATGTGATAAGGTTCTCCGGTGTGCATATTAATGAGTCCCCTTTAATTAAATCTGAAGCGTTGCTAGCTAGCATTCCTTGAATGCAGAGGAGGGGAACAGCCGGGCTCCCATCCTCTAATTTACTCCCAAACAGAACACGTTCCGTGGCTGAGGCAAGCAGACACAGAAGGGGTTAACTGTGTTGTTTCTGAAGAACTGGCGGAGAGGCACAGAGAGACAGGGAGAAAAATAAGGTGCTAGGGCTAGAAAACACTAGCCGTTAGCATAGTCTATACAGACTCTGTCTTAGAGGGTCACCGTGTCTCAGGCCTGCAAAAAAAGTATGAAAATAGCGCTAGAACGGGAGGGGAATGGGAGAGAGTCAAAGCCAGCTTTTCACTCACTACTCAAGAATGCATTTTGAGGGGCTAAAGGCAAACACGGGCAGTCAATACAGTGACTGCTTGAGGTTTTCTTGATATAAAAAAACAACAAGGTGCGAAAATGTTAGAAAATGTCATCTCCTACGCAAAACGTAATCTCCTATGGCGCTAAGAGCAGGTGTGACACCAATTGCTACACACAACCCCAAAGTGGTTTGCAGCACTCATACAAACTGAAACTGCTATTTTTTTGTATACTAACCTGTAACCTTTCAATGACAGCCTTCATAAAGAGACCTAACCTCCAGTCAGAAGTGTTGAAGTGAAGTGAAGAAGATACTGGGTGTACATACATTTTAAATAATGTTTACTTGTTTATATATTTTGCTATTAAAATAAGTTGTTAATAGTTGTTCCCTTTGGTTTTCTGGCAGCTGTGGCTAAAAAACATTAAGATACATTAGTTGTTTCCTCCTTTGGAAATCGATGTATTTATCCATAACTGTTGTTTATCACCTACTGCAGAGTGCCTGTCGTAAGAGAGACCCTCCAGCTCATCTTTGGCCTCTTGTATGACAGGCAGGCTTAAACAAAGGGCTTGTGTCAACAGCCAAAAGCACCAAACACTGTGAGGAAGCCATTGTGGTCCTGGCAGGGTGTGGTGGGGTGGGGGTAGATTGGTCAAATATTATCTCCTTGTTTCATCGCATTGCGCCACATTTTCATACTCTCTATACAGTATAACTACCCCTCTGTATGCTGGTCCTCTCATCTCCTCCCCCCCCGCCCTCCTCGCACTCCTTTATAAATCCTGCTGTCCGAAAGCTCAGCCATCCAAGCCCCAGGATCATAACTCAGCCTGTAGGCCTGTTCCTGACACTGCCCTGGATCATTAATATGAAGTGGGCAGACATGCATGCAACTCACTGTAACTCCCACCAAGCTCTTTCTTCATTATGCACGTGCTCTCTGGTATTGCTTATAGTCCTCTTGGGTAAAATGGTCAGATTTTTATTGGTTACCATTATTTTGGAATACAGAGCACATACACTGACAGTGACACACACAGGCAAGGGTTAATTAGATACAGCTGAACCTTGGCCTGATACCACTCTGTTTATTACAACAATGTTGGCATGGCATCTTCTCTCGCCCTCTCGCTGTGATTGCCAGAGTCAGGTGTGCCGTAGTCAGAGCAGAGCCGGCTGACCCCACATCTCTCCTTTACTCACGTGTCAGATTGTAATACCTGCTCAGGCTGTTTTTAAAAGGCTAAATTGACGTATGCTCATTGTATGCTGACATCTTCCTGTTTTTGTTTCTCCCTCCCTGACTGTAGTCCCATCTGCTCTGCTCTCTGTCTCCAGCAGTTCTGTGTTTCCCTGTCTCTCCTTCTTGGTGTCCGACCCTGGATTCCTGTCTAACCAACTCTTCAGACACCGGTCTATTCCTCTAGTCTCTCAGCCTGCTCCTGAACTCAGCACTGTACTGGTCAATATCCATGTCCCCCAAATCCCTAGCGTAGCTTCGCCCAATTGCTCACATGATGTGCCCATGTGACCCACACAAGATGGGTAGCACAGTTTTGATGTTTTCTTTTATGTCACGTCAGTGTAATGTGAGAACCAGTGAACATATCAAATTATTACGCATTCACTGTCAGATCTGCATTGCACCCACACAGTTAGGGCTGGTTTATAGCCCTGACATTACTGTAATCACACGGATTAGACTAGATGGTGAGAAGCTGCCAAGATGACTTGTTCTCTCTCGGGACATCTGTACTGGAGTTGGGTCCTCAAACAAGGCGGTATTCAGTCGTGTGGTGGGCGCTAAAGGACTCCATGTCCACTGACAGCTATGATTTACGTTGTTACACGTGCACATAATTGATGTGCACATGCATGTAGTAGATTTATATTTGATTTTGTTGAAGCCATCTTATCCCTGACCAACCAGATTTACCCGTCCAAATACAATACAACACACACATTTTAGTGTCTCAATGTAATGTTGTCTGTACGGGCCTCTCACAAAAAGGATTAAGGAGCACATGAATTCTCCAGTCTAGCCTGTTATGGATGACCCTGGAAGAGCAGGCTGCATACAGGCTCCACAGCATATTCACACATATGTGAATATATAAATAGTTGGCTGTGTGAAGAGGTCTGTATTAATTTCATGTGCTTAATATTTCACAATATTAGCCAAATTAACTGGGCATTACCACATTCCTTGTTCTGCTGTGGAAGTTAGTGATTGTGATTTTGTCGGTTTATTTTCCATACTTACACACAATTAACAAAGCTCTTATTATACTTATTATTACTGAGACTTGTTTCGCTGTGTATGTTTCTAAGGCAACCTGTGGTTTGTCTTTCTCTGGTGTGATAAGTGATCTGGTGTAGTAGTGACTAATGTCTAGTTTGATTGCTTGTCAAACCTCACATAGGTATGCAGTCGTATTACCTGACAGCAAGAGGTGTTCCACGTTCAATCTGCCAGAAAAAACACATAGGCCTTCACGTGTGTAATAATCATAATGGAGGCTAGTCAAACTGAGAAACACAGCACAGTGACCCCCTATCACATATGGTATAAAATATTTAGTTGCACGGCCAACAATGCAGGGCGGCCTATAGTGCTATGTATAAAAGTAGGCCACTAACTAAGACATTAAAATAATTGACAGATTCATATATTTATAGCAGAGGTTGTATTTGTACAATGTAGGTTAATATATATTTTCTGATATTTAAATTTTTGGAAGAAAATTTGTTTGGGATCAAATACCAGTACCTTTGAGAACCCCCTAGGGGTCTGACGACCGCAAATATTTCCAAACATAGCTTAGGGTAAAAACGCCTGTTACATGATGTAGCCTACATAGGCATATATCATTTCATTTTCAATTAGTCCAAATACCACTTATGGTTTCTGTTTCACTTCATATTGAACATTCAACAGTTTACAGTAAATGCGAGTAGCCGTATAGGGAGGACTGTGCTTGTGTGCATCAACTTTAATCTGACGACATTCCATTCCTCCTGAACAAAAAACAATGAACAAATATTTCAATGTAAATAGGCTGCCTGCTGTGTGACTAGGGTGGAACGATACCGCCTTTATAAACATTTATTAGGCTCTATATATATCATGTACCCAGCCTGCTTATTGTTTATGGTGAATCTGTCCATGTGATAGTTCCACGAGTTTCTCACGTGTAACTACTGTACCCTGGCTTGATTGCTTATGAAAGCATAAAGGTATATGCTAAGAATTAATATAGTGTAGTATATTGCCCTCTTGTGGAGATAATGTGTAAGAAGAGGTTTTGTTTATTAGCCAGTCTAGGACCTAGAGTCTAGTCCACCGATGAAGAACTTGGCGCTGACCTTGGTTTATAAAACATTTTTACCACTACAACAATGTTTGATGCGGAGTAGCGTTTTACTAGATAGGTATATAATATATTACTAAGGATATGCACACAAAAAAAAAGATCGAATAATTTGAAGAACCCTGCTCTTACATCGCATTATGCATTATTAGGATATATTAGGCCTGTAGAAAATGTAAATTCAAACAATTGCATCATGATCAAAAGACACACACAATCACAATAATATGAGTGATTTTCTTTTCTAAACATGCATCAGGACCACTACATTTTCACCTAATAATAACAGTGAAGGGTATCAAAGTATATAACCAGGACAGGTTTGCAATAATGAGGCATTTAACAAGTCTAATGAGAGGTGCTCCTCAGCCTCTGCGGCTGTTGCTAAGAGGCCCGGCCAATCATATGAGTAGTTTGTGGGCAGGAAATACATGACATCATGTACAGCTCCGTGTACAGCGCCGACCCTATCTAGAAGAGAGTGAAACAGTCATCTTATCTCACTGCTACAAACAGCAAGTCGACCCTTGAATCGTTTGCATTGGAATGCTTTCCCTGCCGTTATTTATGCCTAGAACCTCTGCCACATTTGGAGTGGCCATAGCATCCTGGTCTGTCCGGTGTGTTACGGACTCTGGGAGGGGCGTTTTTTACGCACGGGGAATGGCGGTGGGGGAGGCCGTATCTGCGGAGCGGCAGAAAGATGGGGGCATAACTGATTAACATCTCTGTCCCCTGCTTTTGTTTGGCATTGTGTTTCCGTGTTCGTCTCCCGTCATGGATCCAGAGAAAACGTTGACATTCTGCCTTGGTTTAAAGGCTGAGGAGGTACGACAATATTAATACATACGATGTAGCATATCTAATAATGCATGATGTCAACAGCTGGGTTACAATTATCTCCAGGGAACATGCTTTTATTGGCCTGTGTATAGTTGACAAGCACCAATGATTTTAGAAAACAAGTTATTAATGGGTATGGTGTTTTTAAGTCTGAATTTCGATGGTAATTTTGTAATGTTTGTCATGATTGTCTGCATCATTTAAAAGGCATTTAATTGGTTTTGAATATTAGCATAACATTTCTCGTTTTTCATCTTAATTGTCAATGGTCAACAAACATGATACAGCCTATAATGTTTTTCCGGGCTTGAGGGTGAGTTACTTGTTGACGATGTATTGTGCAAACTGCTCTTCCATGAAAAGTTGATTTCCTCATTTGCTCCTTGTGGAGAAATTGCTGTAATGCACCAAATAACTAATTTAATTATATGCCTGCCATAATTAAAATAGTTTTTATTACCAGACACTGGTAACTGGTTTTTATTACCAGACACTGATAATAAAACCAATTTACAGTTGCTTTGTGTTGCTACAGTAATGCAACATGCCTGTAGATTTGAACTGCTGACAAACACTGGATAAGATTGTAGTACAACACAAAATGCTATTTGTTGTGATTTTCAACCATACCTTTCTGCAGACAGTGGCTGGAGAGAAGCTGACAGTGGAAGTGACTCCACTAACATGAATCTTTACAGGCTTTAGCGTTCTCTATTTGCTCCAACATGCTTCACTGCCATATTGGCTGCAGTCCCGGGTAACACACAATGTGAAAAGACATCACACTCTCACTTTTTCTCCAGTGACATTCAGTGCATGCACTGCTAACACACTAAAAACACATATGCGCATGCATGTGCACGTGCACACACACACACACACACACACACACACACACACACACACACAAACACACACACACACACACACACAGTTTGTTTGTTTGTGAGGATAGGCTGGTGGAGTTAACTGTATAAAGGGGGTTCAGGGGACATGTAAGGGTGTTGTGTGGTGGGGCTATGCCACAATACCTCAACCACACATATGTTGTCTGAAAATCTGAGAGTGTGTGATTGAAACACAAGCAATCATTTGTAAGTATTAGCAGCTCACTCATTATTTTACATTGTAAATGGGAGTGGCTAGGTTTGTTTGTATTTTATCACATTTGGTGTAAGGGCTACATCTGATGGTTGCTGCATTTGTTGCAGTGCATACAACAGAAAATTACAGGACAGTACGTTAAAAAACAAGTAAACAAGTCAAAAAAATATCTTTATCAATAATCGCTAGTATTCAGGTTAAAGGTCAATTCAATCACTTGACAATAAGTTGTCAGTTTGATTCCTCAAGAAATTAAAGTTCTTTGTATG
>JAODUE010070639.1:0-62824 GCA_027564755.1 Amblyopsis hoosieri | reverse complement strand
CCAGACAACACAGCTCTCAGGATCATAGGGACACACAAACCTCTCCACCACGATAAGGTGATGGTTCCCGGAGAGGAAGTAGGATTTAATGAAAGGTTAATAAGAGAACAGCCAATTGTTTTACACATTTTGGTCCTGCAAACTTCCCTTTTTAAATTTGAAAATAGACCTAGAAGTAATAATTTAATTTAGAAAAAGAATACCTGTAATATGATTCCACTATTTTAGCTGGTAACTAATGGATTACAGTTACTGTGGATTTTTGTAATCAGTTACTTCCCAACCACGATTGGTCATGTGTACTCCAGTAAACAAGGACTGATTCAAAAGTATAAGATTTATTGAATTGTGTGGGACTCACCTACACTGATGAAACCTTTCATTGTGTTTGGGGGGCAAAATTTCAAGTCTTTGAGTGCTAATGAGAAAAGTCAAAGAAATGCACATGCTTTGATGTGAGGCACTGGATCCCTAGGGTGTTCTCTTCCAAGATAATCTAAGACCATTACCTACCACGATAGGTGTCAAGTTTGGCTTCCCACTTATGCTGTAAGTGAGATAGGTAACTGAGAACAGAGAGGTAGATGAAACAAGGGAATCTGAACAGCCAGGCCATACTGACATCTTGAGGACACAGGATCCATCTATAATGTGTTGTTTCTCCTCAACACCAGCAGACTTTGGAATATTGTGCTTCCCATATTCAGGGATGATGGTTGTATCTATGTGGAACTTTTTAGTTAGTATAAATGGACCAGAGCTTTGTATCTGATTCATATTCATTTTTTAATATTTAAATGTCTCCAGTGTGTAGTTTTTTATTTTAATTGTGAAATGGCCAAGATGAGGAGGTGAGAGAGAGATAATTATTTTTTGTCAGATGAGTCAACTTGTCTGACGCATATTAATATCCTGCCTCCATTCACTGGAGTACTATAAAACAATAAAGTACAAATGACTGGAGAACAATTAGGGAGCTAATAAACAAACTGTAATAGTTAAACTTCCGTTAGTATTCATTCATGTGTCCTGTGCACATAATGACAGGAAGAATACCACAACAGATATCAGTTGGAGTCAGTCATTCTGGGGAAATCTTGTTGATATTTGAACAAAGTGAAAACACTGCTCCCTCAGAAGCTCTGCCCCACACATTGGAAACATAATGCCAAGGCTATAAGATATTGATGTGTGGTCTGCACAACTTTGTGTAGAAAGATGGGATCGTTTATCAGCACGCACACAGAAAGGACAGCTAGTGGACCATAAGTAGATATTCGCTGAATTTGACAAAAAAGTGTACTGACTCTACCTTTAAGGCACACCAGTGTCAACATTATATATACAATGAACAAATAATATTAAATTAAATTAATATATTCATAATCAATTGTGCTGAAACAAATTGCATGTATTTAGTCTTTAATGAGTTTAATGCAGTAGAGGAAAATTAATTCCCCTTAGTTCTGTTTTTCCCCAGAAGCTGAGTCAGTGTTATGATTAAGTGTCTGTATATCTGCGGCTATAGCATCCTTGCATGCGTAAGTAATTCCTACACTGAGGTAAGTGGGTACAAGGGGTTTTAACAATAAATAAAAGACATGTACTGATAACTAATAATCCCTAATGGAATACACATCTGGCAAACAAAGGATAAGGGACAATTCTTTTGTTTTTTCTGTGTCTGTGTTAAGGGAATCTGATGTTTATATTAAGTAGTCATGCATTTGAATTAAGTTAATATTGTGATGTGGGAGCCAGCACTGTTTACAGTAGTATTGCAGTTGCAATACACTGAACATTGCTTTTATTTAGATTTCATTGTTGCTTTCACCACCTAAAGAAAGAAAGAAAACAGTTCTCATTCTGATTTTAGCAATACATCACATGTTCAAGTCCTGAACAATTGGGTGTTTGGTGCTCATTGCTATGAAAGTGAAAACCCCAGTCACTGATCAAACATTTACATTGTAGAGAGAGTATTATTGGCAACTAGGTTCCCGGTTTACCTCATGATATTGCCTTCCCTGCATGTCTATATTGGTGAAAACAATATGAGGTATGCATATTTAGCTTTCATTGCAGTTTGGGCATGGTGGTCTTACATTTTAATGGGAAGCACCTGAATTCTCAAAGCTACTGTCTAGTACTTAGAACGGCATCCTACGACACCCACTGTGTCTCACAATAAACTCCTTCTGAAGCAATGTTTTAATACGTATATGAACACATAACAGCAACAACAACAGCCATCACTTATACTACAATACTACAATGTATGTGTGTCTGCGCATGCGTGTTTGTGTAATAATAATGCACACAAGTCTACATTATTTAATGTATCATCTTAAACACTGCTTAGTGGTTTGTGTACCTTCACAATTCTGGTGTCTCCTCCTTCCTTCATTTGTTTTATGTGGTTCTGGTCCAGCAAACCAAGGGAGGGCTTAGACAATATAAACAATAGTCATTGTGTTAATCACTTCAGGGATAATGCCCGCTATCATCTAGATCTTAGTAGTAGTTCATTTAAAATAGTATGCACTCTTCTAAGAAAGGAGAGTGCATACAGGTTGTTGCTATGACGATGCAGTTCTCTCTCTCCCAACAGCATTGGGCTGTAAAACTGATGCTGAACAAAACGATTATAGCTTTGACAAGTGAGTCATTTCATAACTCTACACCGTGTGCACAGCTATAATGATATGATTAGGGAGAAAGTAGGCAACAAAAAGACCTATGACTATCAAAACCTTAAGCCAATCTAATTATCTCTTCGGTGGGCCTTTACATGTTCCCCCTAACCATGACCAATTATAGGCATGTTGGTCATGTAATTCATACTTCTGTGTTAAAACAGATTTGTTTAAGACCATTGTCTACAGCTATTGGGTTTGTTCATGCATGTTCTCACACCTCAAGAACACTTATTTTTACAGTATTTCTGCTGGTACAGTTCAAGACATTTAGGCAGGGCCTAAAACTAAGCATAACTTCTGTGGTCTTCAGACCATGCTCTGAAGAAGGCCACTATAGTCCAAAAGCAGGGCATGAGCATGTACTGTTTTACATATACAACATATTTGCCCCATAGGGTCACTGTTTGGATTGTTTTGTACTTTTGGGTATAAGCACCAAATAAAAACATTTGTGAAGACCAATAGGCTACGTTAGGCATTGGAGGAAGGCTATGGAATATCATGCATTGACACATTGACATGTGAAAAGTGCATTGGTTGATCAATAGTCAAATAATAAATAAATTGGATGAAGTTGAACTTTCTTCATAAGAACACACTCCAGAGTTGCTTTACGTTTGACAAGTTCAGTTGCTGCTCTGTCATTGAGCTCCGTACAGTAGGCTAGTTAGGTTTTAATGCACATCATATTGGTTGCTCAAAGCTACTTAAATTATCAATTTTTATATTTCGGCTTCCTTTTTAATTATTTGTTTCTTATGTCCGTGTGTTCATGTTTATAATCCATTTCTGCATTTCCCGCTCTTGACATTTAACAGGCTACTCCGTAAATTATTTTGCTAGCCTATGCAGTAGCCACGCATGTCATTATCACCATATTTCATAATTCCACTGGCCAACACAGTTTAACATAAACTCGACCATTAGTTACGAAATGTAACTACTAATGTGACTATGAAGTAAGATAACATATGTGTGTTTTATGTATAGCAGATTTTATAAACACAATGAAGAATGACACCAGTACAGAAAATGCCTGCATATCGAGCACTATATATCTACTGGCGGTGAGCATACAAACAGAAATGCTGTTCATCTGCCACTTGATCAGCGGGTCGAAGGAATATTTACAGGCGCGTCTGATCGTTAATTAGGTCCTGCATTCATGGGCCCCTGGCTGGGCCCCAATGTGGTGGCATTATTGGTATTTATGCCCTTGAATGCGCCGCCTGTTGACTTTAGACCAGGTTTTTGCTAGTCAATCGTGCAATCACTTTCTGTTGTCTCAAGACAGCAATATGCCAACAATGAGCTAGACCACACTTCATGTTTAGACCATCGCACCCACCAGTGCTGAAATGGACGCAAGTGCATTTGCTATTTAAACAACCTGGGTGCTGGACGGGAAAATTACGACTGCGTCGGTCTGAAAGTAGCAAAGACACATTCGTTACCTGACGTGGCAAGACCAGATACACAAAAATAGCATTTGGTCATAGCTACCTCTGCATTAAAGAGATTATATAGAACTGAGTATAGGCTTTCATGTTGATTAAAAACAATAAATTGCCTGGATACAGTCTAAACTGAATCTACGTGAATGCAAGCAATATAGAGAGAGGAAATCACACCTGTGTCACAGTTCCTCTGTGTCCGGTGTAGCAAGCCTCACTTGAGTGTTGCACTTTAATCAGTATGAGGTCCTGCACCGGTCACATAGGCCCAGGGGGTTGCTTTACCTTTATTAATAAAGCACTGAATGTGCACAGAGGATTGATTATGAAGGGGCCTCTGTTGCCAAGCCATCTTCATTGTCTTAAATACTTGATTTTGGGTCATTGGGGAAATATATATTATATTGCTTTTGTTTGATTTTGCTATTTTTCTATCACACCGACTTCAAAGAAAGATGGGTGTGGTTTGTTTGTATTTAGAAAAATGTATGGAAAACAAAGCTTCAGTTGTACTGTAAAACATGCTTCTGTCCTTCAATATATATACACAGTACTGTAAATATATACACACAGTATACATGTGTATATATATATACTGTATATACCTGTATATGGCAAATCATTTTTGCTATTCATCATATGATTTGCCATTGTAATAATCCCTCCTGCTCTCATTGTCAACCTCTAACCTCAAAGGACAGATGAAGAGCCAATGTACTATTTTAATGAATCTTCTCGTTCTCACTTCGTCTATGGCCTGCTACAGTAACATTCAGTACATGTTCACATTGCCAGGAGGCTGACTAATCATGTGCATGTGTGTGTTGCCTGTGGTGTACAGAAGTGGCACCGCTGGCGTAAGTATACATGTTTATCCTTAGAGATGCATGAATTGATTCCTGGAAGTGGAAAGCTATAACTATTATTTACCCAATAATAGTTATATCACAAAGAGTGCGGCGTGAAGCTGTCCGAGTATGACAAAGCAACCGACTCTATATGAAATTAGAGAGATGGGCCCGGAACTTGATTGATGTTCTGCTGCTGCTGCTGCAGCATAGGGTCATGGGTGTAGCCATATTAGATGTTCAGATAAACATTGTAATCCATGTGAGATTGTTAAAAAACACAAGTGTGTGTGTGTTCTATTCTGTCTGTGCCACCCTTTATTCTGCCATCCTGCTATTCTAATAAAAAGGATAGCTCAGGGTGAAGGTTCATAGGCTCACTATCTGAGTAGATCACAGGCACCCTACGGCAACATACGTGTATATATGCCGTCATATCAACACAGCTTCCTGTTGCATCTCGGAGCCACAGAGAGCTTACCTCTGTGCTGCTGTGGCCTACATGATGAGAACATGCATTTGTCAATCCCCCGCATGGAAAAAGCCCCTATCATCATCTCTGTACAAAAGTCGCCTTTGAAGAAAGGGTGCACGCAGCCCTGATCTCCTCTAGCTTTTTTTGTTGTTTTTGTTTTGTTTTTTGTTTTGCCATCTGAGGTGAACTGTCTTCCCCTCTCCCTGGAAGCCTCCTTAGAACAGAATGACATCGCGTGGGTCATTACGTCCCCGCCCCAGCCTCATCCGCATGGAAATGAGCAGAGGTAGAACGTAACAGAGCTCTTACAGGGGCTTACATGTAAGGAGGGATCACGCTGAAGTCTGGCTCGGCTTTGCTAGGGCTGGATTCAAACCTGTACTTACCCCCAGGGAAGTGCAGTGTCAGGAATGTGAGGTCTCTGCTATTGGCAAGCAAAGTATAATTGTGCAAAGATAATAGCATGGCAGAGACCAAAGTGTGAAAATGGCAGTGGATTACAGTGGAATAACATGCAGTAAAGTAGTACAGCGATTCTTGTGTAAGAATTAGCTGGATATGGATATTACATTTAATTTAATATTCATTTCATTGAATTTGTGGCATGCTAACAAACATAGCATGCTGCTATATCGATAATTGTCTCCATTTGTCTCCACCATTTCACAGTTTAATGACAGATTGCAGCTTTAAAGCCCCTACAGAAAATGCTTGAAATTTTTCAATGTAGACATCTTCTGTTGATCACAAATAAATGTATTTACCAACGTGGGTTTAGCATAGCTGATAAGGATAAGCCATACTGTATGCTGTATAAGCTCTGATTTTGCATAAATTTGCCGGAAATGTAATTTGTAACAGTAACAGTGTCATCTTTCACTACATACCATGTTACAACACAAACTCAGTGCATAATGCCAATTTAGTCCTTTCCGTAGTAACTATTTCTCCTTGGTTGTGAACCTCATTTGGCTCTGACGGCCAGCCAAACAGGGAAAGGCAAAGAAAAAGGTTGTCATGGACACTGTATTTATGCCTTTTTAAATAAGTGAAAATGTATCTGTGAACTGTGTAACTCTGTGGCAAGAGATCATTTTACTACAAGTGCTGACATGATCAATACGTCGGCCACTAAACCCATCTCTCTAGCAATGCATGCAGCTAGGAGATTCAAACATGTCCAGAAAATAACAAGGCAGACAGTTAAGATACTCATACACAGTGGCCTCTGTCAGCGCCTGTCTATCGCTCACACAGGAAGTTAGATGGAGACAGAGGCGATGGTCTGCCGATGCCAGACTGTGATCCGATGAGAGGCTTGCTTTCTTCCCAGTCTGGTGGCCAACACTGGTACTACAGCTAAATGCTATTTCCCATTAATGGCCCATAGCAAATGCTAAACCTCAAAAAAGATTATACATGATCTGATTAAATGAATGGCTGCAATTTTAAGTGCCATAATACTTCTTATAATACAAACATGTGCCAGACCCTACAAGCATGATAGCCTTGTCTTTTTGACATCAAATATTTCAAATCAGCCAATATTACATTTAAATGGCAATAACCTTTGTTTGAACTGTTTAAGTTATTGAAAAATGCATTTATTCTAAATAGAGTAAACACATAATTTTTCACTGACATTTACATGCAGGGGCAATAGCCAGAGAACATTGTTTGGCATCGGTGATGGCAGCTGAACTATAATTTGTTTTTATTAATTTGAGGAAAAACATCCAGTTTATCTTAAGACAAAGTAATTTAACAAACATTCTATTGATATTATGTAATGCTGGTTGCTAAAAATAGCTCCACTGTAATTGGAGAGATTAAAGCCAGAGAAACGACTTAATTGGTGAATGAGTAGCATAAAGTACATGCAATATTGCCCCTATTGACGTTCACTTATCTAATATAGAAGAGAAATCAGCTCAGTATTAATCTATATACTTTCAAATAAGAACCAGAGGAGAGATGCATTTTTGGAACCATGACATTAAATAGGAGTCCTATAGCCTCTTGAGACCATCCTGATCTTTTCAGCTCTAATTTCATTTTGCCGCAAGTATTAGTCTGGACACCTCAATTCAAAGGTGTTTGTCATAAAGGCGGTGCTAATACATTTAAATAAAACTTCCTAACATACAATTGCCTACCTACCTTTATCTCACCCATCAGTATGTTTTAAATTAGCCAGATCACTGGTGGAAACCAAAATGTATAGGCCTACACTAATACGTACAATGTTGTCATCTTGGGAAAAACGTGATTGACCTGCTTTTTTGTAAACGGGCAACACATGCTTTTGCATTGAGGGCTTCCAAGTGGGAACCCCTAAGTCCGGAGAAATTAATCAAAATCTGACGATCTTTGAATGTCCACTTGAGGCTGACTCCAAAAGCGAGTCAATCCCCATAGACCTCCATGTTAAAATGTCCAACTTTACAGCGGATAAAAAAAATGTACAGCCCATTAAAACAAAGGGTTTTTGGCTCTATAGCTAGCAGTTCATGAAAACTGCATTGGGGTGACTTTTTATATAACTTATCAATTGAAAATACAGTATAGTTTCAGAGTTTCAGGCACAGGTACTGCAAAAATGGCAACGGCCAGAGCCAGCAATGCTTTTCCAACCCGTTCTTCAGAAAACGTGTGTCCATTCATACAACCTATTAGGGGTTCCAGAATGATACTCACTGCAAAATAAAATTGAAGCTGATCTCGCAAAGCTAAGGAGTCCTATCTTTTCATTCAAATTGCAAACTGCGAAGGGTGTTAGTACCTTAATTCTCCAGCAAAAAAAACTTGCTTGATCTGGGCAAAGACCTTCCTAATGGTGGCCTAAATGCACAAGGGTGGTGCAAATTCGTATTAGAAAGTAGTTAATAATGCATTGGAATTGAATGTGTACACAAGGACATATTTTGGGTCATTGTTAGAGTTCCAATAAATATGTACACAAATATTTTAACATTCATGGCCCAACCTGCTTAGCTGAGATTAACATAATTAATTAGAGGGAAATTGCATGCTAAGTAAACAACCAAACAGGACGAAGTCTAAGGAGTATGAGATGCTTTGACATCATATTTATGTTTTACTGGATTGGTAGTGATACAGGCACAGTGTATTTTAAATGCTCCTCTGGTAGCATAATGTACAGTATAATTAAATTATATATTTAATACTACAATTATATAAAAGCCTTTAGTAGTCTATAATTTCTTTTGGTACGACATTTCTTCTTTGAAATACTTTTGAGTAATTGTGGCAAAATAAAATAAAGACAACTAATGGGATGCACGCATGTCAGTAAACGTATACTATAACTTATCGGCCTTGAGACAGAATCATCAGGTATATGAATGCCTTGGAAACACAGGACGATTAGTTAAGATGTTATGAATAAAACTTTTCAAACCACCAAAAGCTTCTGTCCTTATTCACATGGATCACTATGCATGTCTTCGATTATTAAATATGACATCTCTCTCCATTTCTTTAGAAATATGCTCAGTCTCTCAATATTTTAAGGTCTGTTCCCATGAATATTTTATGGGCCGAAAAAGGTAACATTATGACACTGGTTGCCCTTGCCTCGCTTTGACCGTTAGTCCAGCACTCCCAAAAGTGTGCGCGTTAGTCCAGGAATTAACCGGCTCATTTGAGCCTGGTGTGATTTACTTCTGCTTGAGACGTTGACATGCGGACACAGCAGTGAGGATGAGACAAAGACTCCCCTGCTCACCCACCCTTGATGTGTGACAGCCTGCTTTGGCGCATGCTAAACCTGAGCACATTCTTTTAACGGCTGCGTCTCTCGGTGCAAAAGCTTTTAACATGCAGACGGGATCCTGGGAGAAAAGACATGCAGCCCACAGGAAAAGAGGTCAATTAGCCCTTGTCTTGAGTTGAGTGGCTCCTTGGTGGCCACACACACACACACACACACACACACATTTAATATACAAGCACACACGCTCTTGTGCAATTGGGCGGACACACGCAAATAAAGAATTGGCTAAATGTCAGCCATGTGGGGAGCTTTAGGCCCTACCAAGAAAATCGTATTCTCTGTTAGAACAGCCGTTTGGTTTGGGCAAGGCCCCGGGTTTAGAATTCAACTGTTTGTTGTGAAGTGCATGCTCAAAGTCTAGTAACAACGATCGCAGGATGATTTCCAAGAAGACAGTTTCTGTCTGCTACCAAATGAACGACTCAGTTGGATGCTAATTAGCTGCTGGTCTACTTAATGGTTTTGAATGGAGAGCTCCCAGGCAGGCTTATGTGCAGAGAGGGACAAATCAAGAAGCTTATGATATCAGAATGTTCTCAGAAGGCCTCAAGGACCACAGATACTCAATACATATGAATTGTCCCTGCTTTTGTCAGGGTAATCACATAAGATGTTAGAGGTTAGACTACGCCCAATACATCCTTCTCTGCACTAAACATATTCAAACAAAAAATGTCATGTACATTGTCTGCTCAATTAAATAAACTATAGTCTATGATGAATGCAGGCCCATATGAATGTGCACGTATTCACACAGAGGTAAAGGTGTGGCGTAAATGGATGAACAGAGAAGCGAATATTACAGCTAGCTTCCTTTTAGTGGAACATTTGAAACATGGGTTAGGTTAGGTGAGTTAGGTGCAGTGAAAACTATGCATGCTAAACAAATAGTATGATTAATATTCCAGAGGACAAACCAGCCCTCAAAGTCTCCTGCACTTCTGTTACCAGGAAACGGCTGCAAGATCATAGTAAGAAGAGTATGAAGGAAGCAACAGAGAAAAAACCTGTTTATTTCAAGACGTAACATTAATAATAATAATACATTTTATTTAAGGATGCCTTTCAAGACACTCAAGGACATCTTACATTACAAATACAAAGACACATAATATAAAACATTTCACTAAGACAGCATACATAGTAGACATACAAGATATAAAAGTGTGGAAAGTAAAATAAAGGAGACTAAGCAGAGATTTCAAATTGGTTTGTTGTGGTCAAATATGGGGAGGTCAGTAATACTGGCAGGGGAATATAGTTCTAGCCTACACAGTATAAACACAATCAGAGGTTGGGAGCCAGGGAGTTATAAAAGAAAGGCATTCAAATCTTGTGTACGCCATGGGATAGGTATCCTACATTATCAGATTAGGCTTTCAGCTTGTCCAACTCCGCATCTCTCGTCCAGTGGTGTGCGGTTGGAAGATGTAAACAACAGGTTTACATGTGAGTTTGTTGTTGTATACTCGTGAAAATGTAGGGTCTAATTGTCAGAGAGGGAGCGGACATCAATCGGATCCGCGAACAGGAAGCACGCAATGCCAGTCACCCTCGGACGAGGGCCGCGAGGGGCGACGCGTCGTGGAGAGGTGCTGTGCGTTTCAGCGAGACCGGCAGACAAAGAACCCCAGGGGAGACAAACAGAGCTGGGGGCGTGCCACAGGACTCCCCCAACAGTAACAGCAGCAGCTCATCTACAGTCCGCACCTCAGCGGAGACGAAACAGGGCCAAACCACAATGAAAAAACGACGGTGCAGACGGCAGAGGGACACGTAGGGCAGACTGGCACAGGTTGTAAGCACCGCGAAGTATGGCCGGAACGAGAGAAAGATGACCTCTGGTGTAAGCTGTTATATGTTGCAGTGCCTAATCGCCGACAAACATGCAGGCGATGTCCAGGCAGAAATAACACGCAGGCTCTCCCGTTCAACAGGCCGCCGGGACGGGCTAGTAGGCTACTAGTAGCTCAGTAGCTAGCCAGGACCTGGTTTTCCGTGGCTCGACGAATTGGAGTCGAGTCGGGGATAAATTAAATCTCTAAAAACGGTTAATTTAAAATGAATGAAAATAAAAATACTATGAAAAGTTTACAAGACACCAAAGGAGAAGCGGCTGCCATGTGCACCATGCATTCTCCCCCCCGTGACCAAAAAAAAAATGACTTTGTTGAAGATATTTTATTGTGTTGTTACAAATATTTAGCAGCCCTCATCATCATGGCCACATTGTATGCAGTGTAAGTGCCAGCAGAGTGCCCTCCACTTGATCTCTAGTGAATTCATCATTTGCACAGATCCCAAATAATTCACTTCAGGTCACCTCTAACCTCTTCCCTAGTGATGAATGTCAAGGAGTCAGGCATAAGGCTTGCCCTATATCATCCTGCATTCAACCCATATCTCATTTTCTACCACAACATCTAGTGGTCCAGGCAATATTGACAACGGGTCAGTGAAGAATCACCCTGTAACTCCACTGGTGCCCTACCATCTCCCATCCATTTGGCCCCACCACCCCGCTCCCCTTGCAGAGAAGCTTGATCCGTGAAGAAGATTGAATAGGTGCGTGCCAGCCACCAAATCGCTGTCTGATCAGAGAGCAGGAATCCATCAGAGATGCAGGTGGAGTGGACCGCCAATGGCCCATTAGGCTATGGTAAGTCGATGGTTAACTAATTGAGGAGCATTCCACTGATGACATCTTGTCCTGTCTACCCAATCCATAACCTGCATAACACCCTCAGCCATGAGCTATACCTTGATGGGACGGGATGACTGATGCATTACCAGTTGATAAGTAATTTAATCTGATATTGATGCAGGCAAGCACCGAGATTACTCTCATGTATGCGTGATATACAGTAAAATATTCTGCTTCTTTGAGATTCTGTTTCAGACATACAATATGTGTTTACATTTGTAATATTTAAGGACATACTGTACGTTTTCTCACCTTAAGTTTTCAGGGATTCAAGGTGGGTGTTCTCAGAGCTTAGTGCTTTCACTGTACTAACAGTAATGTGCTTATTGATAGCAGCACAGAAAACATAAACAGCCCTTTGAAAATGTATTGCCAACGGGATTTTTTAATAGGATTTCAACAATGGCAGGATAGCGGTGAGTGTTTTCTTTATTTTTTAAATCTTTTTTATGTTGTAATAAACCATAGAAATGTAATCCTATGTATGATGATCCAGCATCTCCATTGGCAAAATAAGTATTGGTCTAGCCTGATTCCCATTTAAACCCACATGGTTTCTTTCTATTAGTATGGTGTTTTCAGTGGTGAAACTGACAGTTTATTGGTTTTGTTTTATTTTTGGAGATGGTCAGCTTGTCAATTCATATAAATTGTATTTATATGTTTTTACTGTAATTCCAGAAGAGTCTGGAATTAACCTGGCAATTAATTAATTATGAGTTGCCCAAGAGGCCTAGATGATAAGGCAAGCATTAAGTATTCAACTGCCTCTTTGAGCTTTATGGGAAAAGGGAGTTCCTATAAAGAACTGTCCGTCTGGACTTTAATGATAAAAGACTCTATGCTGTATAATTTGATCAATGCAGGGATAGAGATTGATCATATCCTGTTGTTGGGTAAGAAGACTCACCTATAGTATCAAATAAACCATGAAATTATGCATTCAAGTATTATAAACTTAATGTATTTATTTCTAATTAGATTTTGGGCAGTAGTGCTAAAAACACGCTCAGCCAAGTGGAACTTGGAGGAAGAACTTATAGGACCGTGCAATTCCAATACATTGCTGTATATTATCTGTTGCTCAATATGGTTAAATCAGTGTGCCTCAATCTTGAAATATTCTTACAAATGAAAACAATTATTCCCTGGGACATATTCATTTATGGCTATTTCTATAACTGATCACATTACAGTGTCAAAGACACATGACAACATTTGAAACAAACATAGCTGTGATGCTGAAAGGATTAACAACTTTTGAAGCTGTATAGCACCTACAGTACAGTATTTTGAAAGTCATAGTACTAGAGTGAGTACTCTATGAATGTACAGCCCAGTAATAGTAATGCATTTCCCCTTGCAGAGGCACATTTGACTAAATCTATATACATGATCCGATGTACAGCATTTTTCCTTCTTTGCCCCTGTTGTTTGTTTTTCATCAGTTATGCTAAATGCTAAACTCTTGGAATAGTGTAACAAAGCAATGTGTCATAAGAGCTGGCAGAAAAATGATTCATAAGGCCTGGCTATGCACAGGGTTTAGTGGACCAGAGCTAAAGACCTGACTCTTTTTCTAAGTTCCCTTCATCATGAAGTTCACTGTGTGTACAAATAAGAGATGACTTGTGCATATTTTTATTACATGTGTCAACAGGAAACTCCAAATTCTCAAAACAAAAGAGGTTTCTGGAGGTTTTTTTTGTATGTTTCTTCCAGGTCTGGAGTTTGATTTATGGAACAAATAGAGGGATGTCATGAGACTTGAATGCTAAGGAAGGCAAAACCATCCCTTAACCCATGTAAAATGCATGAAGCGGGTGTGTGAGAATTGGCCACACCCTTTCTCAATTACATTGAGCGCGTGTTGTGCATGCAGGTCTTCTGAATACAGGAAGTGGTGGCAAGCAACAAGGAGGGACGAAGCCGGAGGAGGAAGGGAACTTTTCTTCGGTCCTTCTCGATGAAACATTCATTATGTAGCTGCAATTACACCGAATATCAAACAGAGTAAGTGTCTGGACTAGTCCGTAAGCCACTGAAACAGCATGTCCTGGGCTGGGATATGTGTGGGGGGAAGGGTGTTTGGGGGAGATCAAATACTGATTTATGGGCTTTACCGCATTTCATAAAAAGCGGTGCTGGAGGGGGCAAGGGGTCTTTGTGAGAACATATCTTGCTGTAATTTATCACTTCACGCAACACTGTCACTTCCCCCATACTTCCCTGTGTCGGGCCTGCCCGTGAGCGGGTTTCCAAATGTATTTGTGATGAAACGGACAGTGGTTGTAAAGAGTGGTTAGAGGTTTGACAGAGTTGAGGAATTGTGGCAAATAAATACCAGGGACTTTGGTTGATTTAAGACTATAAAGGCAGCAAAGTGAAAATGCATGACGGGTCACAGGGTAATTAAGTTTGCCTTGATGGTCTGGCAAATGGCTTTCAAAGTGCCTGCCTATTAGCAAGAGTGGAGACATAGCTGTTAACATAGCACTGTTAAACTTTACTATAAACACTTTACGCATCTTTTTCAGTGGATATAAACTGCAGTGATGAAAATGCGTTTCCAATCATCTGCATCACACCCATGCATATATGCTCATTACAAACCATTCAGTGTGAAGAATGGAATAGAGGCCATAGTTACTTTTTTATGCTTAAAAATCAATTTACAGCTACATTCAGCATTGTGTCTAATCTCTTATTAATAACCTCAGACATTACCTCATACCAATAAATGATTACACCACTTCCACATTCCATTTGCCGTTTAGAACATAAATGATCAGGCTTGAAAGTAAGTGTATACGCTAATAGTGCTATCTCTGCAGCTGAAAAGTTAGGCTCACAAACTCGCCCTGATTACCAAATAGATTCTGAAGTACTGATGTGCAACAGCATGCAGAAAGTTGTCACGTGCTACATAGCATTATGAGGCAGCATGCTCTAGTGGGTTCTCACAGATAGCTAGCCAATTGGTGTCCATGGCCCACATGTGACCCCATCCACTCCTGTTGTTCCCTTCACATTCTGGCAATGAATGCATGACCACTCAGCTTGAATAAAAGTCAGTGTCTGCAGACACCAGTGTGACTATGAGATAGCCAGGAGGAAAGTGGTCCGAGTGCTGGCCTGGTCAGACTCCATGTGGAGAGTGAACAGATTGCAGAACAGTTCATAGCAGACAGCTTTGTGGTAAACACTCATTATTAGTTTGATGTGCATGTGTATGTATCCCTATTAAGCTTAACAGGGGAAATCACAGTGGAAACGACCACAAGATAACATTTATATAATGAATACACATAAGCAGCTATTCTGTATATTTGGTTTGTTGCTCATCTTAAAATATGAGTTGCAGCATGCCTGCAGAACATATTACCACTGTGTCACATATTACTGTCGAGATGAAGATGTGAAGGCATTGCAATAACCAGGGAACAAATGAGATGTATCCATCTAAAGACCTGTAGTGGCACCCAACATCCAACAAATGTCACACATTGGCTGCCTGGGAGAAATATACACAGGGCAATACAATATCGTACAATACATTCTGAACATTTGCAATAAACTTGTGAGTGATTTTGAATTGCCTTAATAAAATGCATCTGCGTTACACAACAGAGAGAGCTGCAGAATTATGCTTAAGACTATCTATTGTTAGCCAACACATAATGAACATAACAAAATTATTTGTTTATTGAATTTGACGTAAATCACAGCTAAGTTATAGCTATATAGTTTAGTTTACTGAGTGCCTCAATTACGAAGAGCAAATAATATTGCAATTAGAACCAATTTTTATAGTAGCTAATTGAGTAATTATACATATTTTCACAATGCATATCCTAATTATTATTTTGCTATTTGTACATCCAAAATATTATTTGTTTTATTGTTTTATTTTGAAACACATGAAGACAATTCGATTTTGGTTTATCAAGACTAATGCTGCGACTGTGACTATAAATAATTATGGTAATTCCGTGGCAGCATTGTGACTCACAATATTATGGAATGAGCCAGTGAACGCAGGGCTACTGTAACATGTATAATGACGCCATCTAGCGGACGCTTTCACAGTCATCGGTCATTTTTGGCGCGAGAGATTGACTGATATATGATGCTATATGTGTGTGTGTGTGTGTGGGGGGGGGTCCTTACTGAAAGACAACACTGGAGTATAAGAACTTACAATAATACATCTTTATGAAAATCACAAGAGACACGATCACGATCCCACATTTCAATAAGATGCAGACTGCAAGCGCTACGCGTTTGTTGGACTGACATTCACAGGGCTCTTGGGAGATAGGGCTTTTGCTCGGCTGTTCACAGGGGCGCACGGCAGTCGTTTACGGGAGGAATGACATACATTGTCGTCATAGGGGTGTATCAATTACTTTTACCAAGCAACCGAAAGGTAGCCTAATATAGCGTAGCAAATCTAATCGCACAAATTGCTTGAAGGCAATTAACCCGATCGACTGCGCCTGCGTCTTCAATTAAGAAGCCTCCCTTTATAACGCGTTTTCCGTTTCAATTTCAAGACCAGATTCTTACAACGCGTTGTGTTGTTAATTGTGAGTTATCGGGGCAGAAAGAGATATCACCTAGCAGCTGATAGAAACTAATTGTATCGCCACAACTGTGCCATGCTCAGACAATTGGACTCTTTGAGAGCCACTGGAGCGGACCCGACTTGCATTTCAATTAGCGTCCCAAAGGACTAGTACTTCGGTGGAGATCCGTGATAAATGGCAATATTGTAACGGAGGAAATGCCATTTTTCCTACTCCAACAGACGAGGACACCATCAGTCGCAGTTTAAAGACAAATGTAAACCGAATTCCCCTCCTCTTGACGCGGGTGCGCACGAACAGGAGGTACAGAACCCGCATGATCATCGATTCCTACTTTGAATCTGAGCTGTGTCTGTGCCCAGGAGGGAGAGAACCTTAAAAGAAGAACGGTGATTTTGAAATTAAAACACGCAATTTTCAAAATGAAGACCAGGATATTGTTTTTGTGCGTTTGGTCTGCGGCATTTCTCGCGGAGCTGCAGTGCGCCCCGCCAAAGACCACGGCGGGCTTCGATCTTCCAACCTTGGGTTTTGGCAATATCAGCGGGGATACCAGCGGAAAGAAAGATTCAAGTCAAACGTTAAGTTCCAGGCTCAAAAGGAAGACCCTCGCCGTGGATTTTGCGGTCCCTTCTCTGTTGCGTTATTACCTTGCGGAGTTTATTAAAAGACCTCTAAACGGCGACTGTCCAACTATACATGGATGCTATACCGTACGCGCCAACTTGAAAATGCACTGCATACCTTTACAAAAAACAGTATCTACTTTTTTAGACCCAAAGTTAGCTTCATTAGACGCAGAAGACCGGAATGCTAGTGCTGGACAGCTCCCCTCCAGCTACAAACGGCCGCTGGCCAAAGTTCTGAATTTGGGGTTGACGAAAGCCAGCCGAAAATCGAACCAAGTTGTTGTGGAAATAGGAGAAGATATTGTAAGGACAGGGTGCGGAGGACTGTCTGTCTACGAAGAGGAACCGGTTTTCACCCTTGAAATGGACCTCTCAACTATTTTGGAATGGTGGCTTGGTGCTGAAGGGGGAAGGCTACGGGTTAGGCTCATGCCAGAGAAAAAGGCGCAGGTCCCTGTGATGGAGGACAAGTACACCGCGGCTATACGAGCTGCGGATCCTCGTCTCTCCCTTCACATAGCCTCACGGGGTGAGTTTTGCGTTTCTCCTGCCGTGTCGGCGTGTGAGTGAATCTGTATTTACTTTTGTCAGTTGTTCTTAGATCTCTTATTTTCCTGGATGTGGGACTGCTTCTGTCCAACTCGCATTTTCTCTTTAACGCGCACGCGCGCACACACGCGAGTACAAAGACGGGCATTCATGCTCACCAATTCTCTCTCACTCACACAAGCGCACGAACGTGGTTTTGGCCTGTGACGCACAAGTTGAAACCATGTTATTCATTTCAATGACCAACCGGCGTATTGTGTTACAATGCTCACATGCATTTGGAAGTCCTTTAAGAGTGAAATGCCATCATAAGTATAGCGCTGTTGAACACTGATTTGCATGTAGCCACAAGACTATTGTGCCTAACTGTTGATGACTAGAAACCCAGACAGAAACCACTGGTTGAAATTATGTTAGCCTATTTTGCTTGTGCAATTTCACTCTGTATCCATGTTGTGGCTATATGAATCAGTTGCTAACTGTTGCAGAATAGTAATACGTATTGTGTGCACATGTGCTGTGATAACTTATGACAAGACAGAACCGTAATATGCCTATGCTTCTGTAGGGCTGTGCTGAATTCACTGGTTTTCTTTAAACACATACATTACTAAATTCCCTGAGCGAACACCAGAAGAAAGGGGAGTGGTTAGAGAAGGGATTCTATTTTGATTAAGGGGAAATTAAGCGGTTATCTCTAAGAAAGCTTTAGCACTCAATACTCAAGGGTGCTTCCTTCCATTCTTCCCAGTGTGCCTATGTAATTGCTTAATCACTTGGATGAGGGAGGCTGGCCTAGAAAAATGCTACGGATCCTGTCAGGCAAGGCAGGGGATGTTAGATGCTGATGGGATCAGATACAGAGAGAAACACGAAGACAATGATGCACGCACGCACGCACGCACACACGTACATGCACACACACACGTGCGCACACACACATGAATGGCACATTCTGTACACATGATGGCACCTGTACACGTGATAGACACAGCTTTTTAGCAGGCTGACTGGTATTATCCTGGCTAGCCATTTTTTCATTCTGCAATGTAATGTGTGTGTTTTGTGTATAAGCATTTAATAAACATCCACCATGGCACACAGGGTTTTAAGCAATCTGATAAGCATTTCCCGGGAAATAGGACTCTGCACTCATTTACAGTATACATAGAGATTGAAAACTCATTAGTAAGTGCTCTTGGGACTTGCAGTCACCAAGTACTGCCATACATATGTTAGCAGTGACTCATTAAATTACCCTAGTGTTTATTAAGGTCTGGCAAATCACGACTCTTGCGTCATTAACTTACCTTTGCCTAGCAACCCCATGCTGTTCGATATTCATGTTAGTTTAGGCGCCAAAACAAGCTCAAAATGCCCTAGAAGGAAACATGGCAAAGATCATGCTTTTGTAGAATGCCTGCGTGTAATGGCAGTTTGTTCCCATATTTGCCCCCCTGCAGGCCCTCTCACATATAGAAAACACCCCCAATGCTAAAGACGTTTGAATTTGGGAGTTGTCTGTGACTTGCAACAGATTTCCAATTAGCAGGCATTTCAGTCAGTCAAATATTGGATATGATTTCTTATGAATTATGAATAAAGAAAGAAAACACAGAATTATGCATTTAGAAAAATTGTAGTACTGTTTGGCCTGTCAAGGAAAAGATCTGCAGTGTTTCCTTGAAGCATACTGTACAACACATTCCCTGTTCTCTTTGTGTCTGCCAAATGTCTTTCCTTTGTCCCTGGACAAAATAGATTCTGAATGGCCTCATCAGATATTACATTTGAAAAGCCTGACAAACTTAGAAATGCAGGCTACAGGGGACGCTGTACACCAATCGACCGTCCGTCTGTGTTGGGCCAGGTGGAAAGCCGCAGAACAAGTGACATGACATTCCAAGTGCAGGGACTCTAGGCAATCAATGGTCACCTGACATTTAAAGCTTGTATCAATCAGCTGCTAATGGGGAAATCAATTGGGAGTCAGAATTACATGCCACTTCATTATATATGCATTTCTATAATCAATTCAGTCAAATAGTGGCTGTTTGCACACACACACACACACACACACACACACACACACACACACACACACACACACACACACACACGCTGGGGATATGCCTACAGCTGATATACTGTATGGTTTATTTTACAGGTACAGAGCAAAAACCTCAAACAGTAACATCGAAATATTGGTTTGCATTTGAGAATACTGAAACCGATCACTCTTTGTTAGCATGTATGTGCGTCCTTTTTTTTACAGCCAAACTGTGACTTTATGTGGTATCTTTATACACATGTAATGTAGGCCCCCCCCATGTGAATTATTGGTACACAGACATTCCTTCTATGATGTTAGGAAAATGGCATAATTTAGTATCTCACAGTCTGGTACGAATGAATGACAATTAATGCATTTTAATGAGACGGCCTTTGAACCTGCTTCAATTCAAAAGTGACAGTCGCATTAAACAGAGCTGATGTAAGTGTAATCGCACAGCTAATTCATAGTGAGCAAAATAAAAGTGAGAGGAATCTAATCATTTGGCTGTGTGCTTGTGTCCTAAACAACCCAAATGCACAGCATTTTACAGTATGTTACCATTCAGATGGATTAACCAAAAAAACTTGAGGAAAACGTTGGCCAATATTTGCTAAGCAGGCCATTACAACTCTTTAGCCTTCTCATAGAACATAAAATAGTGAGAAGCTTGCCAAATTGGGAGCTTTGGATAAACACCTTGATAATGTGGGGTATTAATTACCCCGGTTATAGTTAATGCTTGTGTCACTGTTTTGTAAATTAGCTGAACTCAAGGTGACTTTGCCGATATTTGTGCCACGCATTAGGGCACTTTCTTTATTTTTTTCCCAGAGTTTTCCCTGATGTTTCAGGTATTTATGCCACGTGTTTAAAAAAATAAATAAAAAAGAGCTGCCTCTTTGATTAATGGGGATGCTTGCATGAAGCATGGATGCTGGGGTTTAGCTTAGAGCTAGTCATAGAGAGGAACACGTACATCAGGTGGATGTGAAGCCTACACTTCCACCCTGAGATGCTCCACTTCTCTGTTGCCTGGGTTATAAATAAAGCATGTAACGGGTGTGACTCAAATGTCAGCCTGAATGTACACGCGTTTTAATAATAGGATTTGTTCGTTATGTTGAATGCTAAGATATAAGGTATAGAATGAGTTTAGCTGTTCTGTCTGTATTTGACACTAGTCTATGATTTTTTTATCATATAGTGTACATTTTTTACATGTAATCTCTAGCATTTATGTATTGAGCGTTAAAGTTCACACAAATGTTATTGCAGCTCTCTTTTACAACAATACAACCACAACACAAACCATCTTAGCATTGGATTTTTTAATCGTTCTGCTCTTATGTACTGCTATTTAATTCAGATGTCGCAGGATTAACAAGTGTCCTTTCTGTAACTGCTTCATTGCACAACACAACATTGTTTACTGTAAAGCTCTGTATTATTAATGGCTTTCAGTTATTTCAGTATGTTTCATATTGATTCTATTTAGTTTGTGGTGATTTACAAATGTGTTAGTGGTACTGGGCTACACTATCTTGGTTCAACTAACATTTAATTAAACACAATCCTCTCTGCTGAGCACTAAGCACCAGACAAGCAAAATGAAAGGTCTAAAGGAAAAGCAGCTAGCGCTCACCTGGAGTTAAATGATAAAGAATGAGCCCAGCATGCGATCTACACACACACACACACACACACACAAGGAGCCAAACTGAGTGCTCTCGGGACACAAACGCGGCTTCCTTTATGATCTGTAATGGGAACTTGGAGGAGCAGCAGCAGCACTATCCTCATTGCAGGACAAAACCCTCTTAATGGGATGTGATTTGCCATGAAAGAGCTTGGAGCACTGTGGAGGAAGAGCAGTTTTTTGCTTATTATTTTTTATTCTTCGTAAATAAACAACCCCCCCCCCCCCCCCCCTTCCCATTCCCCGCTCTCCATAACTCCACTCATCCCTTCCATACACCACAGCAGGGGTCGTTTGTGTATCGGTTTTATCGCACCTTGGTGCGGGCATTGTAAGGACACAGTTGTAAAGGCGGAGCAGCGGTGCTATAGGAGGAGGTGGTTGGTTAAGGGGGGTTGCTTGCCGTGAATACAGAGCACCTACTGCTGTTTTGTACTCACTCGACAGCCCACTCGTCTTCACAGCACAAGAAAGTTTGGATGAAGTCTCATCTTCTCTGATGAAGTTCAATACTGTCTTGGCTCCACTCCTGCTTTTTGTGAAGTTACACAGTGAGGCGACGTCTGGATTTTCAATCTGGCTCATTCTGAATCAATCTATATCAATCTATCACTTCAATCATTGCGGCACATTATTATGGCTGGAATCACAGGGCCAGTTCTTAAAGGGCAGTTTGGATGAAGTATTTTTTCCCCACACACAGGTGAGGCATGTAGACGTATCGCTCAATTTCAGGCCCTCAATTGATGTATTAATAGGATAAGCTACCAGCTAGTGAAAACAAAATATATTAATACGTGTTGGTTGTTTTTAAATTGGCATATAATATCAAATATATTTTTTGTAGTATAGTTTTAAGAATGGAAATATCCAGGAACCGTATTGAAATATTTTATGTATAATTGATTAACTCTCTCCAACTATTCTCCAACTAAACATGAATATACAGAAGGCAGCTCTGAGGGTAACCTTCACTGGAAACTTGGGGAGTTCTCAGGACAAACCTGCTGTTGGACTGTGTCTTTTCGACCCAACACACATAAAAGACTATCGGTATTAAAAATGTGCAAAATTTTGCAAATATCTCCTCACCGTATGCTAGCTGCCCATTCTGTGTCCACGCTGACAACAAATATGGTGTTTTTACACAGCAAAACGCTTTGCTTTGGCTTTCCAAATTGTTGTCATTAGACTATTCACCTTCTCAATTCTCTGCTCACACACAAACACACACACACACACACACACACACACACAGCCCTATTGTACAGACGCATGCACTGGAGGGTGTAATCTCATGCCCTGGCTGTCAATATCTCTATTTAGACCTACTATAATTACATTAACCGAATAAAATGGTTATTAACTTACATTAAGGCCTACATTAACTTTTTTTTTTGGATTATTTAGTAGCCTAGACACAGACATGCTAGAGTACTGTAAGCCTACAGGCTATGCAATTAATGTATTATGAAAACAGACCCGATTGCTAACAGAAAAACTAAACAATTAAATAGTTTAGCCTTATGCTTACACACTTAGCTGATGCTGACCTTTACTCTGCAAAACACTGTATAACATAACATTGTGTTTGCCTGATTCTTTGAAACATGCCAAGGCAGGGTCAGTCATTCTCGAGAATGTTTGCTAACTTCGAGCTCAAATCAAAACAATATCCCTCTACGGCTTTGTTGTGAGCGGTCTTCGCCAATTTGTTTATGTTCCTATTGTTGAGTTCAACTTTAGCCAGGAGTAAAAAGGACACTTACACTGAGTCTTTAAGTGAATAGAAATGTATTAAAATGCAATGATAAATCAGTAGGTACAAGTTGTGCTCGGCCGAGGGCTTCCAAACCAACAATAATCTATCTTTGCTGTCTCAGGATGAAGCCCTGAATTCCTTTGTCTGAGCTCTTTTGTACGCGCAAGTAGGGTGTTGTCTTCTCCCATTGCCTGCGAGTGTTGCACGTACAACACTCTGGTTGGGACATGCCTCTTGGCTCTCAGATACATTTCTTCTGTTTCTCCCAGTCGCCCATAGGCCAGGGTGTATTCATACGCTGCCTGACAGCAACAGGTCATCTCGACCTTGCTTATCCAACTTCACTGTGTTTGGCAGAGCTTCCTCGTTAGTGTAAACAAATATACTGTATAGGTTAGGTATATAGGTTCACAGTACATTAGTTTCTCATATGCCTCTATATTTACATACATCTACATTATTACATTGGAGCAATATGTTTTATCTTATTAAGCACATCATATAAAAATCTAATTTCCACACTATTTATATAGCCAGGCTGTGTAGAAGGAACGGTAAGCAAATGTGAGGAGATAATTGGTGAATTTGACAAAATGTGTATTAGCTTACAGTTAACTTGCAATAGCTGACTATACCTTTAAATTAGAAATCAATCTCTATATTGACATCACTCTACAGGCTTAAAGGTGGCGGTTTGCAGGTCTATTGGTATCGTATCGAAATTAAAATTTGTTATCGCCCATCCCTACTGTGTAGATGTACAGTATGTTGAGGTGCTTTTGGGCGACACCGGTCAGTTTTTCTATTTGTTGGCATAAGGTTGGCATAAGGTTGGGAAATCACAATCTAAATAAGTAAATCAAATTCAAGATATTTATGTTTGGTTTTCCTGAAAGTAGTGTGGTTTTTTAACTGTAAATTAAGTCTACAGTGATGAAACACATCAATGCTGGTGATACTATTTTCATATTGACAAATAATGAAGTGTTAAATTGGAAGCAGCACAGTCTTTTCCTGTGTGGCTGTCATAACCAAGCATTAAAGTGCAGCCGTGTTCCTATTGCGAACTGATAATTCACTGCAGTCCAAACTATCGTGACCTTTTTGACAATTGACATAGCTCAAGTTCCCATTGGCTAGATGGCTTCAGTAGAGGGTCTGAACCGAAACAGAGGGATGTTAAACTAAATGATGAGGTGCCTCTCAAGCACCTGCATCATGTCATCATGTCCAATTATGTCTGCTCTGCTTGATAAAGCCATGCCTCCTGCAGGTACTTTTGGGGTTACTCTTCTAATTAGATGCTATAGTACACTGCAAACTTTGTTTCCACAGGAACGAAAGTGATAGTGAGCCCCTTGTACTTGTCAAGATACATTCAAGTCAAATAAGGTTTTTATTTATAGTACAGCACTTCATCATAGTCAACTGCCTCTCAAGCATGACATTTATACATAATCATGTCGGATATAGACAGTACAGTAGGCCTAAATCAAAACAGAGAAAAGCTCTTATGTATTTCCTCTTAATACCTTTTGAAGAAAATAGTGTGAAGGCTAAGCAGATATGTGACCAGATTTGATTTGAAACAATTTCTATGGTTGTAATGATGGTGTGCCAAAAATTACATGGGCATTATAAAATGACATGCAAATGGGTTCGTAGCAATGTTCCACTACCTAATAGTACAGTTAGGTGTCTTGACCTTGGAGCTAATAGCATGGCTCTATGTAGTGTGACAACTTTGACATGTGGTCAGGGCATTGGCTTGTTTCGAAAAGGTCAGTGTCTTGACAAAAGGAGCAATGGCTATTGAATCACAAGGAAAGGTTAAATGTTTTTGAAACAGCTGCTTTCGTTTAAATCTTTAGAAATGCCTAGGTGGGCTTTTTCCTGGGTTTCCAATGGCTTTATTCAGTGAAATGTGTCCTTATGCATTCAGCCATATACAATCGTTCCCACAGAAAATGTATCAAAATTGTATTAACAGTAAAGGCCATAGCATATTTATTCTGCAAATTTAACTCATTGTCATGTTTGATGTTATCAGCGACCTTTTAATGTCAATGGAGCAGTTGCTCTGTCATTTAGCATTTGACTCAGTTTAGATAAGGGTTCAGCTAAACCTGCTCTAAATGGGGTTAAATACACAGCGGCATACAGTAAGTAGAATGTGATTGGTCTGTCAAAATGATCCATTTGAATCATTGCTAAATCACAGACAAACTAGATGTGTAGTCAATATACCTTGAGATCCATCCAACACAGTACATTTTAGATAATGTATTTTAATATGGTCCATGTTTGCAATATAATACATTTCTGACTAAAGTATAAAACTGGTCTCTGTTTTAAAATGTTTGGTTTATTGAAATAACTACAAGTTTAAGAAAGATTAAAATAGCTTACACAGAGACACATTTTATATACATATATACATACATTGATATACAATATAACATTATTATTATTATTATGAGCCTATTGTAAATCTATTTTAATAGGCCTTCAATTTAAAAGTGTGTCTTCAAACAACAGCAAACAAACTAATAATATAAAATGTACTAGTATAGTTTTTGTGATATAAATATCCTGGAACCATCTGTATTATAATATAGTCTGTGGATTATCGAAGCACTATCTCCAACTCTGAAGGCCCATTATACTCCAGTTCTGTACGTGTACATGTACGTGTACGTATGCGAATTATACGCAAGCAGCATTGCCGACATTACTCCACTGTGTACTTAATGTCTCAACAGGTATTTAAAGTGTAACTGCACCCCAGCTCTGATCCTGACTCCACCCACTACAACAATGAAAAATGCATCAAAGAGCTGAGTGAGGGGAGGGGCTGAGAGGGGGATCCCCATTAACATTAACATTAACGTTAACATTAACATTAACATTTGAATTTTATGACGTACTGTATGAGCGTACTAAGTGGACCGTTGAAAACCAGCCATGTCCTGGGGTGGATTTTAACGGATATACCATGAAGTTCTGTTTTCAGCCAATATTAACACCAGCATTGATGTGTCTCATCACAGATAAATCCTATTACTTTGTTTACAGCTTAAAAAACGAATTTTAGGGTGCAGTTACTCTACAATCTATCACCTCCTGTTTACTGCAGAAAGTTGTTCTGAGGGTCGCACTGTGACATGCTTTCTTCTCATGTCAAACTGGTCAGACAACTTAGTTCTAACAAGCCTGCTACTATTTTGTTTCTGCCCAACACACAAAATAATTTCTGTATTAAAGGCAGGGTCAGTCATTCTGGCTAACTTTAAGCTCAAATCAAAACAGCATTACTCCGCGGTCCTCCGCGGCAGCGCCTCACACATAAAAATGCATTGTGAAGCAAAGCGTAGTGCTACAGCATTGTTGATATGAGCGGTGTTTGCCACTTGTGTTGCTATTTACGGAGCCAAGCTGTGTAGAAGTATCAGATAATTATTTCAACACGCACAGAGCTCAGCTAGCGAAATGCGAGGAGATATTTGTTAAATTTAACAAAAAGTGTATTAGCTTACATTTAGCTTGCAATAGCTGACTATACATTTAATGTGCACACATGACCCTGCACTAGTGTTCAGGCTTGTGTTTTCTGTGCACGCTACATCGCACATGTTAAGTGCAAGTTTTTAGTGATGTCAAGGATGCAAGAAAAGACAGTAGCTACTGTGCTTCAAACGGCGGGACTCAATTGGATGGATGCAGCACTCTACCTAATGAAAAATGAAGAATATTCTTGCAGATAAAGTGACATTATGCATACTTATTAAAATTACCTAATTAGTAGACATCTCCACTTAAACCACACCGTGTATGGACCAAGTTATAACCTCAGATGCAGGGATCTCTAGCGGCAGCTAGATATTTCTGCCTGAGTTTATAGATGGTTTTAGCTCATCCTGAACTCTAAACCGTCATTAAGATAATGACAGAGCGACAGACCCTAAAAGTTTAGAGAAATATCCACTCTATCTTCTCTCTGCCGGGACATAGGTTAACACAGTGTACATAGCTGTAACACAATGATTTAAGAGGGTAGCTGAGTTGAAGCCTCTCCTGTACGCAACTTGCAAGATACAGTAACTGGTCATGGCAATTAACAGTGAGTGGTCAGACATGGCCAAAAGTCATTCATCTGCAACCCCTTACTATTTTAGTACTGAACAGGACTGAACCAGGACTATGATGTATGCCAGCCCGTTGGGGTAGTAATGAAAACAAACAAACAAATGAACAGGAGAGGACAAATTAATAGACGCCAGCAGTCACAGGACAGCAAAGCTATGGCTCTCATTCTGATTAAGCATGGAGGCCTTCAAAAGAGAAAAGGCCATTAGAGATGGATTGCATTGGCTTTGTGGCCATCTCGCCTTGCATTGTCTGTGAAAGCCATCACCAGCTGGTCTGTTGGTCTGTACCAAGGTACAAGAATGCACTTGGTCCAAGCTCAGTAAGACAACATGATTAATGGTTTTGAGAATCAAACTTATTTGCCAAGTACCCAACAACATCAATGAATTGGTGCATATAATGCTAACACATATCCTGCATTACACATTAGGAAATACAAATGTATGTTATAATAAATAATAATACAATTATGACAGCAGATACTGATGGTATGAATACAGCTGAGTATAGGTATAAGCTATTAGGTCACGCAGTGTGTGTGTGTGTGTGTGTGTGTGTGTGTGTGTGTGTGTGTGTGTGTGTGTGTGTGTGTGTTTGCGTGCGTGCGTGTGTGTGCGTGTGTGTATGAGACCCTATGTTAGAACATAGGAAACTGCTTTTGGGGCAGAAACTTTTCAGTTCTGTGTTAAAGATGGTGTGACCAGGAGGAGAGGGGTCAGTGATGGGCTGATCCTGACAGAGTGAAACATTAAGGGTTCTGATTGCTGGTATGTGGTACATGTAGGGTTTAGTTTCAAATAAATGTAATTGTGAAATGCTATACACAAATAGCTCAAGGATGGGGCACTGTAATAACTCCTGAAAATCCATTATCGGAGGCTACTGTATGTCTGTAACACTTCATTATAAAGCTCTTAGAAATGTGTATTAAGCTGTGTGAGCCCAACAAATGTGCAATGTTTTGCCTGCCTTTGTATTATCACTTTTTGTTAAATCTATGCAGTTATCTCCCTATTTTGAACAGGCAGGATAGGTTGGTAGTTAGTGGCTTTAATTCCCATATGAAAGGTAATGTGTTTGATCCTCAAAATGCCTGGCCTAAGTATCCCTGGTGTCTACCCTCTTTTGTATTATTAAATTGACTTACTGTAAGTCACTTTGGATAAAAGCATCTGCTAAATGTAACTGTAATGAAAGCGAGTCCATTCTTTTTGGAAATGTGCTTCCTATTTTTTAAGTGTTTAAGTTAAAAGCCCAGAGCCCTAGGAACCTAGTGTACAGTACACACTGGATATTACTAAGTGTTAACAACAGAAAAGGAAAGCAATGGGGTGTTCAAGTTTTCTGCCACCAACTGGAGTAGAATGATCGATTCTCAGAATGCACCCCGCACCACCAGCAAACCAATGACAAAAGGCTGTGGAACACTTTGCAATCTCTGCGAGACACAGTGTTTGACACATGCACCGCCGGGAAGAGATGGGGAAAATTTGCGCATTGATTCGCTTACTAGCTTCAATGCTATACTCATTTGAATAATAAAAAAGGCAACGAGAGCCTCTCGGAAGAGGCAAAATGTCTCCACAGAGAACAGACAGGGAGAACAGGGTTGTGATCCACAGGGGCCATCTTTGAGTGAAGGTGAAGGGTGAGCTGAATAACTAATAGTGGAGAAATATGTTGGAGATGATAGGAATGAAGGAAATGGAAAGTAATCAAACCCTACCAGGACAGAAAGAGATGTAATATCTGTTCCTTGAATGTTAAACTAATGGTCTCATTCTTAGTGACATGAAAGATGAAGAGATACTTAAAGCACATCATTTGGGTGACTTGTTCAGCGTAATTACTAGGATTTGTGATGATCTTGGTACATCTTTTTCCAACATTTTGATCCCGTCTTTTGATTTATTAAAATCTTAGCAGGGCCACTGTTTGTGGCTTAATTAAAGTACCTGTTATGGTTTATAACCAAATCTAAATCCCAACCCAATTATGTTTTGCAACTGGAGATACTGTACCACTTGAAAATAATAAAGGCTTCATTATTAAAGGGACCATCATTTTTCAACTCCAGTTGACCACAATCCATCATATGTCACTTGTCATAATTCCCATGCATTCAAAATGTATGGTAGTGGGTTAAAATAGTTACACAGTTAATAATATAAGTTATTAAATATGTGGAAAAAAGTTTTTCAGACACACAGACACAAAGACGCCAAATGGTGAGATCACGAAATAAAGCCCTTTCCCAGATAAGAAAACACACCACGGGGACATTGCCAGGCCAAAACTTTGGTAGGTTGGTATTTATAATGAGCCGACTGCGTACAAATGTGCACCGCATTATAAAATCAGAGGTTCTTGGTGCGTACGCATATTCTGAGGTTTGGGCGTACACAGTTGTTCAGTATGGAATATGCTGAGTTTTATATACAGTATGAAGCCCCAGGTAACTCTAAGAGGGAATTTTTCTACTTTGCCCCTAATACATTTGCTGGACACTATGACAAGCCTCTTATCGCTAAAAGGTCATAAACCTGCTCAAGGGGGCTGTTAAGCTTGTCCTCTCGCTGCCGTGCCAGCACATTTAGAGTAAGACCGTCTGAAAGGTGTTGAAATGGTAGGTACCTACCTATTCATATTGGTGTGGGAATGGAGCCATCTTGGGACAGTATTGGCTTTTTCTCTCTGTGGGTGCTGGTGACGAAAAAGACTTGAGTCAAAGGCATAAATCCATAACAATACACAGACGGTGAAACGACTCCTAGCGCCCATTGACGAGAGATCAATGTGTAGGATGACTCCAACACTTAACAGCCTCGTTAAAGTAAGTTACGGCTTCTTGCAGTCTTTTTCGATTCCTCTCCTGCACAGGGTGTTTAAACTGCAGGTCTACTACTTTTTTCTGACCCAGACCCCAAAACAATGAATCATTATGTTGCAGTGTGTTGTCTTCCATATGGCAGGGTTACTAATCTCCTCAGGATGGATGACTTGTTGTAAAACTGCTGCAGTCTCATCTGCATTTTTTTTTTATTCCACAAAGTGCTCATAATGTAGGAGTATAAGCCATCTCCTTTCTAGTGATTAAAGTGATGGGCCTGCTTGTTAATACGTGCATTAGTGACACATGCTTTAATATGTGCAGACACTACAGCTGTAAGGCCATGGGATATTACCGTATCAATTATTAAGACCAGCCTATTTGTCAAATATATAATGGCTGAAGTTCAATGCAATACTTTATATATTACATTTCATTTTTTCATTGCTTTGTGTAATTTATGAATTAATAATATAACCAATTTCAATCATATGGCTTTTAGTGCGTATACTGTCTGTAGATGGAGTCATAATCAAAATAATTACTTTGAATCAAAGAACAAAGTTTTACAATATTGTTCATATCTATTTTTTAATAAGTACGTTTAGAATTATCCAAAGATTGACAAAAAAAACTCTAGCATTTAGATGTCTTTTTGTGGCAATGGTAGCCGTTCTTGCTCAAACGCTCAGTTGTCATATTAATCACCTACAGGGCAGAAGAGAAGCCATCCTGGCTGCCCTCACATACCTGTTGCGTGGTTTGATTTAAGATATTTCTGACTAGCCTGTGTCTGACACTGCTACAGATGATGTGTCAAGATGCACAGACATGCACCGCCTCTTCAGCTACGGGGGTGGGCTAGTAGGAAGAGAGAGGGAACACTGCCTGTATGAAAGGATGGACCAAAAGGCGGTGATGGGATGAATGTTGAAAGCTGAAACAAGCTTGGGACTGAAGGGTATGGAAACAGAATGAGGTGATTGATGCTTAGATGAATGGATGTTTCTGAGCTGCTCACAGTTTAAATGTGAATTTTCAAAAGCAGCAGAAAATACCTCCTCCTCTTCCTTTCTTATCTTAGAGGAAAACATTGACGTCTTCTACCTTGGAGGAGGGTGGGCTCCTTCTACAAAAAGCTCTTCTCCACTGAAAATAACATGGGATGTGGAGGATTCTATGTAGATCATGCGCTCCACACACACAAACTCCAATATAACAATAATTAATTTGTGGTTTGGTTGCAAATAGCTGAAACCCATTTCCTAAATAATCGTAGAGGTTTCTAATTTCTTACTGTTTAATCCTGATATAGAATTCTACCACCAAATCAGTAATATAGCAGGACCCATGGAGTTTTATGTCTCTTTATGTAACCCAAAGTTTTAAAGTTGCATCTCAATAATGTTGCATTTCAAACATGCAAAAAAAAACAAATATTGGCCCATAGATCTTGGCAGTTAAGTGTCCAAGCTTTAATAATAGCTTAATGTTTGCAGTACTTATTGAATCACTCAATGGCACACCACAGACCACAGAGAGACTGGCATGTTCTTGTAAACACTACTGTGTCTTTATATGTTTGCATTCATCAGATTGCTACAGTATCAGTATGGTTACGTAACAGCTTAGTTGTGCATTTGCTCAAGTGCTTTAACAGTGCAAGATTCTTAAAGTGCTTTATATGATATGTTTAACATTCATATTGCAACAAACAACTATTTTAAATATATAGTGGCATAATTGCATCCTGAGATTAAAATCACTCCTTCTTTTGTAATTCAATCTCCTCAATGCATTTAGTGTGAATGAAAGTTAAGTGTGGAAAAAAGTTATAAAAGGTACATTTTATATAATTATCTAACTGAGAGGATATTGGTTAATAAAGTAAAATATGGTAACACAGTTTTCTACCGTAGTTGCAGCGGTAGGCTTATTTAAGTAATCTAGATATTTGGAAACGCCTGTATCAAAAAAATTTTTTCGCGTACAACGCATGTATACGTGTTTCGACACGTGGATTGTAACAAATAAATACAAATTTCCTTTACACAAAGTCAAGCTGAGGTGTTTTCCATGTCGCTTGCACACGAGTCAGGAGCAGGAGCCGTGTTGAGCGTACACAACCAACTATGACAACAGTATAAGTTGTCATAGTTACTGAGCTCAGACTATTTTGCTTTATGGAACCAAATCAGAGAAGTCAGACTAACCAAAACAAGCCTGGCCTATTTGGTTAACTTGTTTTATAAAATGGGCCTCAGTTGAGGAATATTTAACACAAAAAAAAAGGAACAATAAAAAATAAAGGCAGAGATTTATTTTCTTGGACTGAAGATGAGGTGTAACTTGTACTGAAAGTAACCCTTGAGTAAAGGGCGTCATGGCAACAGAAAACATTGATTGGGAGCCGTAGACTACACCTTAGTCTGTGACATCTAGTGTTAAAAAGATATAGATCAACTTTAATTACAATCAAACAGTACTGACTCCAAATCTCAAAGGATGTATTTATAAGAGGTGGATTAGCGGAGTTGTTGTTTTAATGACCCAGTCGTAACACCTCAATAAGATAGTGTGTTGGTAATCAATTTGGCTACAGTTACAGACAGGCTAGAAATGTCTGTTTCTGTCCTCAGTTTTGAAAGATGCAAACCTGTCGGTGGAGATGAGATTGGGCCTGTGGGAATGAAGAAATGGTGGCTTTGTATTTCAAAGCCTCTGCACATCCAAATACATCATTAAACTTTTGTTTTATAGTTGTCTCTGAAAATTGAACTGAAAATCCATGAAAATGTGATGCAATGTACTGTCAAGTGTCAACGAGGAAAGATATGATTCATTATAAGATTGCCGTTAACAGCTACAAAAAAGGGAGTTTAAAGTTGAATACTTTTCTAAATTGAACGCCGTTGTTAAATATTTTCACTATACTTGTCATGGTCTGTTGTCTGCCCAGGTCTGTTAGTCTTGTTCCAGTCCATGTTGCCCCTATGTTCTGCTTCCCACAGGGGGGCAGGGTCTGACGCTAGGCTTGAAGCAGTCGTGTCTTGTGGTGACGAGTGGTACTGCAACCAGAAGAACTGGCTGCAATTACACACCCCATTTATACTTTTGTTATCGGTTTTACTGCTAATGTTGTGCAGGTGCGACACTTGGCTCATATGGCACTTATAATCTTTCTAACAATGTCAATAAAGCCAGTTTGGATGATTATTTGCCATGACATAATAACCATGTGACATAGTAGTATGCTCAACAGCCGGCGTTTTAACGAGCACACAATTATATTATACTTTTAGTGTAAATGCTAAATATTAAACAAAGAATGCCTAAAATTATAGCAGTACAGTCAAAATTTTCCTCTTGTATTTTATGTTGTGAGGCTTGAGATCGGGAACTCCAGTGTCGCAGGTTGTAAAATTTGTCCTGTGCATGTGGCGTTTCCTCCCGGAGCCCAAGTGATGCCAAGCTTCCCTGTTTTTTCAGTCTGTAGTTGCATTTTTATCAGAACAGTTTTGTGCTGTTTCTTCGGAGGAACAGCACAGAATAAGTGTGATCTCTCTTTTCCGTTTCTCATATCCTACAATGAGTGAAACAGTGCCGCTCAAAATGAATGGTGAAGGTGTGTAGAAACACGATATTGCACTCCTGCTGAAGTGAGGAGTCTGAGCCGAATTTATATCCCTTGGTATAAAAAAATTGTAAGAAGATCTTTAGGTCCCGTATCAAACTGTGATTTATTAAGACTATCCAGAGGAAGCCACCATCCCGCAGCGCTTCCATTGAACATAGTGAGCAGGCCTAATGGACACAAGAAGATATTCACTACTTGGATTAATCCATCCATCCATCCATCTTCTCCCGCTTATCCGGAGTCGGGTCGCGGGGGCAGCAGCTTCAGCTACTCGGATTAATATGTATGAAAAAAACTTTGTTATTTTGATCCATGAACCCTTATGGACTAAAGGAAAATAAACAAGGAATTGGCAGTTGTGGACACATATTCTAACTTTATTGTTGCTTCAAAGGGAACGTTTTTTTGGTTTATCGAAGTGCAGCTTACTAACATTTATGCAATAGCAATCAGTATAGTAGACTATCTGACTACACTAGATGAATGGAACGACCCGGTGGGCAATGCAAATATAAACTCGCGCTTCACTGCGACAAGAGAGACCAGAGAGAGGCTGGTTAGGAAGGAAGGGAGGCGGTGGGGTTTGGGAGGGTTTTGGGTGGTGTGTGTGGAGAAGGTGTAGTATCGAGGGCTGTGCTACGTTTTTTTAAGGATACATGTTTAGGGAGTTCTATTATGTGTTCTATTATGGCCAATCAAATCAGGTCCTCTCTTTCCATTTAAAAGCAGTGCTGTTTCTGTAATGGCGAACTATCAATTTTGTAATAGATGGCAAAAGTTCATACCAGCACAGTGCCACCTCATTTTGACTGACACACCCTCTACTGCACCCCACGACCATTTGAGTGTGAGTGATGTCATGGCAATCTGGGAAATTAGCAAACGCGCCCAGGCGAGAATAAAACCACCCAGCGTCCAACTACCGTAAATTCTTCCATCCGGAAAATGTTAAAATAACTCAAATAATTTGGTTGTAGCGCTAAGCCTTTTTTTCTTAATTTTTTCCCAGCTGTAAATACTGTAATTTGCAACATTAAATGTTCTTGCATCATGTATTTTCACATTTTATGTCCAACTTATTCAATGCTGATCTCTAACGGAGTAGCAGAGCCAGATGATGAAAGCTGACCTACATTGCTTTTGCAAAGTCGGACTGCATGAAGTCATCATGTGCATGTGAGACAGAAACAGAGGAGTATGTCTGGGAAGCAGTGCAGGCTATAAATCCCCCTGGCCATGAGAAGCACAAGAAACATACAATAATGTCCTTAAATACAGTTCAAGTTAAAGCTGAAATTTCTACAGCCTTTAAATATCTGTGTATGCTTATCTTTGGAGATTTGTCAGACATGTTTTGGCCCTACCCTGGCAACAATTATTGCTCTCAGAGGCTCTTCCATCTGAATAGGGCAGTCGCAAATGGGGAAACATGTACTGGAAGAGAATGCAATGCAAGCAATACTTTATTTCCTGAAACTATCAGAAACATTATTATAGTATTTTCATGATGGTTTCAGCAAATTGCATGTATCTTATTAAGATGAGCCACTCACTATATCTAGGTAACCATAAACAAATGTTATTATGTGACCACATATTAAGGAAGTATAGTTTACATCGGTTAACCCATCTTAGACATTAGAGATAGGTGTATGCAAAGTAGAGCAAAATAAATGACTTTTGTCATGCCACCTTAGTTAAAATAGATCATTGTAGACATTCTTACATGTTTTTTAAGCTAGTGTAAGATACAAAACAATGCCATATACTTTGCACAATTGTGATCTGAACCACAGATTGATAACCAAAGTTATCAAAATGGAGGTTGTAATGTAAAATATGCCAGTGATGTTGGAGCAAGTTGAGTTGGTTCAATTTACCCCAAAGGTTAAAATAGGATATATTATTACAGAATAACCTGTGTATTTAAGTATTATTTGTTATATTTGGCATACATATGTACATACATACACATACAGTACACACAAACACACTGACTGTGTGTTACTGTTATAGTGTTGATGTCATATCTAATTATTGACTAATGTTAAGTTTAAGACGCACAAACATGCTGTAGCCTGCACAATGGTACAGTATACACAACATCACAATTAGCACAACTATCAGTTTAATCTTTACTCAAAAGTTAACATGTTTAACAGAAAACTTTGTCAAATTGATTCATTTATAAAGTTCAAGATTATCAAAAATGTCTTCATTTTGTGTAATTTTAATGGTGCCACTATTTACCACATCCTCATGCTCATTTTACCCCTACTGGGGCAAATTGTGCCACTGGACAAACCTTTTTTTATTGGTCATTGTTCTAAAACCATACTGTAATAATTAGATACCTTGTTATAATTTCCATAGGTGCACAACAACCTGTCATATGTAGTAACTATTATTTAAAACATACACATTTATTTTGCAGTACAATCGTCAAATGTAAAAAGTGGCTCATCTTACCCCGTTCATCCATACACAGAGACACTGTATCAGTATGACTTGCAAAGACTTAGTCTAATGTATTGACATACTGTATAAACATTGAGTAATGCTAATGAGGTAAGGAGGGTGACAATTACTACAATAATAATTCCATTCCATTTGTGAATGTTGTGAATGTCATGAATGTCAGTGTTGTTCTCAAAATGAAACACAGGGCACAGCTTGACCTCTAATCTCAACAGGAAAACGTTTGATCCCTACCATCCATGACCACAACAAAGTACGTTAACTGTAATCCGGGCAGCCATGATATAGCTCTTGGTGAACACGGATATCATGGTTATCGCCCATCCCACCCGCCACGGCAGTGCCTAATGGCTCCATATCGTGTGCCTCCAGGGCTTCCGCTGCCAGCTGACAGCCACTATGTGCCATGTTGCTGACATCTGCAGACATAATTAGCTTCTCCTCTGCTGGCCACAGCCCAGGTCTAATTGATCCTAGACAGAGGTGGGTACACAATTAGTTACACACACAAACTGGCACGGAAAAATCAAACTTTTATTTGCACAATCATGCTCACGATGATGTAATGACCAGCAGGACATAGCTAGGAGGACAAGTGCTGCACAGGAGCATGATAATGATAAATATCTACTGAGATGCACTGTGGTAATTATTTGTCAGTTACTTGAAATATAGTACTGTAGTGTTTATCACCACCAGCACACGAGGATGTTTTGAGGATCTAAGCATTATGCCATAGATGTGTTGGCTTCATTTAGTGTCACCACAAATATTAGCACCCATTAAGGTATATTAAAGTAAACTTGATTTTAAAGAATGTATTTCTACCATTCAAAAGGTTGGGGTCCTAAAATTCTTTAGTTTAGCCCATTAAAATAACATCAAAATGAAACACTGTGTAGATGGAAATGGCTACATGTTAATATAAAAAAATATGGGTGTAGAAACAATCATTTTCAGCAACCAGCACTCTTGTGTTCCAGTGTCAAGAGTGTTAGCATATCCAAGTTTATCGTTTCATAAAGGCAAATTGATCATTAAAAAGCCCTTTTGCAATAATGTTAGCACACCTGAAAACCATCTTCAGACTAAAGTAGTTGAGTATTTGGTGCATCAGCATTTGTGAGTTCCATTACAGGCTCGAAATGGCCAGATACAAATAACTCTTCTGAAACACATCTCTTATGCAAAATAAAGGATATTCCAAGTGTGGAATTGCCATTGTGTTTTTTTTTTTGTTGTAGCAATTTTCACTTTAAAAGGATATGTTGGATGCAGTGTTTTTAAAGGCAAAAAATGTTGACTTGACCAAACTGGCGTCCCTGCCAATTCATAGTTTAAGCATTGTATCAAACAAAGAGTGTTGTTAATATTTATTTATGTCAAATGTGAATAAAATAAAAACATATTTATTGTTTCTATACTGTAGCCAGATGTTCTTTGCATAGCTTAATAAGTTCAGCTGGACTGCTTTTGCAATCTTCTATATCTGTATCTATCTACTGGTGCAAAGCTACTATTTATCTTTGCAACATCCCACTCTTCCCTTATGTGTCATGTGCACAATGCATGGCCACCATTAGCCTCAGCTGCCATGAGGGTGAACAGGGTTAATGGGAATCTTATCAATGCCAAAGGAATTCCTGTTGGAGTTCATGAGAAAGGGAATGGAACACTGACTGTCACAATTAATTACTGCCGCCACAGTAGTTAATTGAATCCACTAGGAACGCTCACTATTCATTCACATTTTGTTTTGTTACACAACAATGTAATGTAAATCAACATACGTTCTGCCACTAGAAAACTATATTGTTAAATTTCAAATGTCTTTCATAGTAAGTAACTGTTAGGGATAGGCGATACCGCTTATTGTATGTTTCATCTGATATCAAGTAATACCAAGGCTAGCATCCCGATACATATACTGGTCCTTTTAAAATGCTTCTTGTAGGCCTAGGCTAGAACTTGTGGCATCTGTGTTCTACAGGTAAAATGTTGTAGGCCTAAATGGAAACATCAAAAACATGTATTTGCTGCTTTCTATTGAATTTAAAATATTAGCTGTCCTGGATTATGCCTTCCTCTTTGTAAGGCTACTGTCAGCGAGCTATGCCTGACTCATCAGGATTTGCATGCGTTCTCTCCCGAAGCCTCTGCTGCACATAATAGCATGCTCTTTTATGTGATTGATTCTCACGTGTTTCAACAAGTTTGTGGTTTTGCTATAATATCTAGACATGGTCCACAATAATTTTCTGTCCAAACGTGTGTGACATGCTGAAGCCCACTCCAGACCGCAGTGGATGTCCTTTAAGCTCACAAACTAAGCATATAAAAAGTATTTAATGCAATTATATGTAATTATAATCATCGTTATACTCACTTACAAAACAACATTAAACTTTGTAACAATGTTTATAATGCATTATGAGCTGTTGATTTAATGTATTCTAATTAATTCCAGATTATATAATAGGGGCCAAGATCATGTAGCACAGTGCATTATAACCACCGACCCAATGCACTCACAAATCGCTCAGATCGCTCTCATATTTTCATGTTAAGGCACTATTTTACATCAGGCTCTACAGTGCATTGTCTATGGTTTCCAAGAGGGCTTCTGGTGGTAATGTGCATGTGCACTTAAGATGGCGCAGTTTTCTAATGAACCATTTACCTTTTAAAATGAGAACGCAGGATTAACTAACACAACATATGGAACATATGAGTGATTGTTGCTGAAAGTGAGTCAACATATTAGCATGCTTATGTTATTCTCTAATTTGGAGATACAATAGTCATTTACAACATTAAAAATCTACACTGTATTTCACATCAGTTTAGTGGACACATTATTTGCTTTGCAGGATGTACTGTAGTTTGGTTCGCTTAAGTGTGGCCGTATGGTGGCAAAGAGAGGGAAGATGATCAGGACTGATGGAAAAGGCATGATAGCAGACATACCAGAAGTACCTGGGTATTCCACAGGCACTTGAATGCCATGGTGAAGCTGCAAGAACATTAGCTACAACCTACAAAGGGTGAGACAGGTGCTGAGAAGACAGCTCAATGGTAGGAATAAGATCTAAGCCATCAACATGTTTACCATACCAGACATCAGATACCCAGTAGGAATAGTAAGATGGCCACAGGAGGAGATAGAACAAACTGGCGTAAAGACACGAAAACTCTCAATGTACGGAGGTTCCACCCAGGATTAGTGAGTGTCAGAGCCACTATCCATGATGAAACAAGAAGCATCCATGAATACAGCAGGAAGACGCACCCCATATGATGAAATGCTAAATGCCTCAGGCAGTAGAAGACAGAAGGGTATGAGGAAGAAGAGAAGGCATCATGAAAGACCAAGTCCCTCAAAGTGGGATTTGCTTATCCGGAGTCTGGTCGCGGGGGCAGCCAAAATAACTAGATCACAGGTACAAGCAGCCGAAATGGGTTTTCTCAGGAGGGTGGCTGGCGTCTCCCTTAGAGATAGGGTGAGAAGCTTGGTTATCTGTGAGGAACTCGAAGCCGCTGCTCTTTTGCGTTGAAAGGAGTCAGTTGAGGTAGTACGGGCATCTGGTAAGGATGCCCCCTGGGCGCCTTCCTTGGGAGGTGTTCCAGACACGTCCATCTGGGAGGAGACCTCAGCTCAAGCAGAGGCCCCCAAACTTCCCTTTCCTGAGCCACATGAACCAGCTCTGACTGGGGGATCCTGAGGAGTTCCCAGGCCAATATGGAGATATAATCTCTCCACCTAGTCCTGGGTCTTCAACAAGGCCTCCTCCTAGCTTGACGTGCCTATATCACCTCCCTAGGGAGGTGTAAAGGGGGCGTCCTTACCATGATCTAGTTATTTTGATCATGACCCAATCTTCATGACCATACTGTAGGTGAGGGAAGGAATGAAAATTGCCCGGTAGATCGAGAGCTTTGCCTTCAAGCTCAGCTCTCTTTTTGTCACAATGGTGTGGTAAAGTTATTGTAATACCGCTCCCACTGCTACGATTCTTTAGCCAATCTCCCGCTCCAATGTACCCTCACTCTCGAACAAGACCCCGAGGTACTTAAACTGCTTCACTTGTGGTAAGGACTCATTCCCTACCCAGAGTAGGCACTCCATTGGTTTCCTGCTAAGAACCATGGCCTCAGATGTAGTGGTGCTAATCCTCATCCAAGCCGCATCACACTTGGCTGCGAACCGATCCAGTGAGTGCTGGAGGTCACGGACCGATGATGCCACCAGGACCACATCATCTGCCAAAAGCAGCCATAAGATCCCCACGCCACCAAACCACAATCCCTTCCCACCACGACTACACTCCTGACCATGAATATCACAAATAGGATAAGTGACAAAGTGCAGCCCTGGCGGAGACCAACCCCCACCAGTCATGAGTCTGACGAACACAGCTCTCGCTTTGGACATACAGGGATTGGATGCCCCTCACCCCATACTCCTGCAGCACCTCCCACAGTATCTCCCGGGGGACCCGGTCACACGCTTTCTCCATATCCACAAAACATAAGTCGACCGGAAGGGCATACTCCCAGGCCCCCTCCAGGATCCTTGCGAGAGTAAAGAGCTGAACCATTGTTCCATGACCAGGACGGAAACCGCATTGTTCTTCTTCAGTCTGAGGTTCGATTGGCCGAACCCTCCTTTCCAGCAATTTAGAGTACTGAGGACTTTACCAGGAAAGCTGAGAAGGGTGACACCCCTATAATTGGAATTGAAACATCCACGGGATGTTTCATCTGCATCTGCACTAGGGCTCTAAACATGGCCCTAAACATCACAGCCATAGAAGCAGGCAGGGATCTACCACAGCAGACAAGACCCAAATTATAACTGTGCAAAGATGCATTAGGAGACAGTCAAAAACGTTATATGACTTATTAGAATCCCCATTAGCTGATTCAAGAAACATAAGCTACTCTTCTTGGGGTCCACATGAAAACACACGACAATAGAAACAAAGCAAGCATCAAAACAAACATCAAAATGTAAAACAACAAAACAAGGAAATGCACAATTTAATATGTATATATTGCAATATACTGTCCCATATGATCAGACGATCAGACATTACATTTTCCTTTAATATTTTTTTTTTAGTCTGGTATTATTTTATCAATTTGACTTGGAATGGAGTTCCATTCAACCATAGCCCAATGGTTTATAGTACATGCAGCATTTTCATACAGTACACCCTGTGTAAGATGCAAGCTGGAGTGGCATACATTGAGCGGAATAACCAAGTGGCTGGGATCGTGTATAAGACCACCTGTTCCAAATATGGGTTACAAGTCATCAAGTCTCAATTGGAGACACCACCAAAGGTGGTTGAGAACAGCACAGCTAAGGTCCTGTGGGATTTCAAGTTCCAGCCTGACAATCAACTGCTGGCTAACCAACCAGACATAGTGTTGGTTGACAAGGAGCAGAAGAGAGGAGTTGTGATAGACGAGGCAATCCCAGTTAACAGCAACCTCAGGAAGAATGAGCAAGAGAAGGTTGCAAAGTACCAGGGGATGAAAGAACAGATGTGGAAGGTGGTACAAGTACAATGTGGTCCCAGTGGTAGTTGGAGCACTAAACTGGTAGAGTGGCTCCAGCAGATTCCAGCTACATCTGTGGTCTCTGTCTAAAAGAGTGCAGTCCTATATTATACACAGTATATACTGTATATTTATATATTTATTTTTATTTATATATTTATAAATACATATATTTAAATAAATATATATAAATATTTTCAATTTGTTCATTTGTTCTATATTACATTTCTACTGTTTTAAAGAAATGCTTCTGTAAAAATCATTATTTTTGTGCAAGCATCCCGAAGAAATTAAGTAAACAGTTTAGCAGTAAGCCGGAAACTGTCCCACACATTGTAATATCTGATGATTTTAGCACTTATATAATCCATCCAAATCTATAAATACATCAATTAGCCTTTTTCAGTTAAACTTTTTTAATAATGATACTATATGTTTAGTGAATGATGTAACGTCTGCACTGCTGTATTCCACTGAACAATTCTAAAGCTAATTTATTTAGGTCTAAAATAAATGACAACATATTGTATTGTATATTATTCCTTGTGGATGTTAGGGAAAATAACTCTGGGAGTTAAATATAATTTCCCAGAAGTGTTTTATAGTGCTGCACATTTTATTTTCTCTAAATATGTCATTGTTGAAGTCATATCCATCAGAACAAGATTCTTTATGACTGCCTAAGGTGTTTTTGTCATCAGATTTAATTGTCTTCTCCCAGCAAACTCTAATATATGACTCAGCAGTATACTTTGATCTAGAAGGGAATTTTCTAGGGAAATCAAGACTGAGAACTCTTTGCTTAGCCCAGATTAAAACATAAAGCACAGATTGCAGTGGATTTTTCATAGCTGTATAATATATAAAATGTAAGGATGTGCCATTTGAACACATTTATATACTAAACATGTATTTAATACTGTATAAGCAATGTTCATGTACATTAAATAATACAGCTTTGTTGTATCCCTCCTCCCTCAAGGTGTACTGGTAGCTGTAGTTGGAGTGTAGCCTAAAACAGAAGCCAGTAAGTACAGTAAGGCTCCCTCAGGCACAAAGTTGTTTTCTAAACTAAAGGATTGTTCAGCAAACTGCCCTGCATTACCTCCCTATGAGGTTGCTGACTAGAGGTAGCTGTGTAATACAATGGGCAGATACTGTAGTTACCTGTGTGCAGGCCCGCCATGGGGGAAGAACCGGGTCAGTTCAGTTACTCCCAGGCCCTGGGTTAAGGGGGGCCCAAAAGGACCCTTTAACTTTAAAATAATCTCTTGGAATAGTTTTGTCAAACTTGATATATTATGTTATATTATATATTATTTGTGAGTCACATTAAAACGTGTTCTTTTTTCATTAATATTTTTTCCTCGAAAACGACTTTACTTTGCCTTTACTTTCCTCATAATGTAAAACATGGTTTTACATTATGAAAAAACATGGTTTTACATTATGTCATGTCAACACTACAGTTAATTCTCGCTGCAGTACCCAATCTGGCCATATATATTTATTGGCAAGATGTGTGGCGCTGTGGAGTTTCTGTGGACAGAGATGTCCTCCTCTGTACAGTGGCCTACTTGTATTTGAAATGAGAGGTCCGGATAACGAGATGATTGCAAGGTGAAATGTATAATGTAAATTTAGATTTATATAATTTAGCAGATGATTTTATCCAAAGCGACTAATAGTACATTTGTCAATAGATGAACAGGTAGTTCAATAATGACAACATAATGTTAAGAAGGCTAACACATTACCAATATATCATGCAATCCTCAAAGATAATGCTCATATCATAATAAATTGCTTAATTTCTCAGAACAGGAAAGATATAATAATTGTTAGAATAGTCATCGAAAACAGTGTTACTGGATGAGGTGTTGGGAGGGGGGGCTTCAAATTCATCTCCAGTCCCCAGGCCTGAGCAAAATACACGGCGGTCTTGCCTGTGTGTATTAGGTCACTGTAAGTGTATTACTGTATTGTGTCCAGCATTCTCCGAGTCATTAAAACATGAATTGGCTTGAAACTCCAAAGCAGTTGCACAACATTTTTGTCTGTTAAGATTATGATTACTGTCACTATGTGTCTTGTAATGGACTCGTAATGTCGTACTCATTTTTCTCCACTGCATAATCACCTTGTCGCACATGGCCCCTGTTCAGTCCTGTACATGGCCGACTTGAATATACACAAAGCCAGGTGTGTCCTTGTCAGGTACTTTATTTGGAGGTGTATTTAGTCCCTAAATAACCTTTTACACATCAGTCACTGGCAGTGAGCTGGGGCAGCAATTGGAACTTGTAAAGCAATTGTGGAGTACACCTTCATAAATATCTTGTTGTGCTTTATCCGTTTATTAAAGAGCTGGACAAGTACAATATTATTTGGATTGTGTTCTATGATGAACAAACACGCAACATGTCCACCCAGAACATAAAGCTAAACTGTGCTTTTATGACACGGGGGTGTGGAGAATGCATCCCAGAAGAGGGTGGCACTTTAATGTCACATTAATGGGAAGGTTTAGGACCTTTGAGGAGTCAGATGTCTTGCAGACATCAAACCACTAGTAAGTGAAATGCGAACCGCTCAAAGCATTTTAATTAGTGCAAGATAAAGTGGTCTTTATGAGGTATCGAGACACGGCACGGCTTGTTTGACACAAACAATATTGGGCATTGCAGTTATTCAGAGTTATTCTGTAAAGCTCATATACAGTATATGCAGGCATGGCCTTGATCATGCACTTTCAAAGATGCACATACTGTAGATAATTCCCTTCAATTAAGTTGAAGCGCATATTTAGCAATAATTCAAATACATTTTATTTATGTATTATGTTATACCTTAGCCTAATAAACATGATTATCAATTTCAATTCATCAAGGACTATAAGAGCATTTTTGGTGTTTAATGTGCTTTCATGTGCATACGTAACAACAGTGCATGGATGCACTAGTCCCCATATCGACACAGAAGCCGAGCATTAGAGAGCCGTCTCTCTAGAGAGCCTCAGAAGGGCATCAAAGAGTGTGTTGCAGAGGGGAAAAAAGCCTTGTGTTTGTTTGTCAATTGTTTGTCTGGTTTCATTGCTATCTTACTGTGTGCCAATGCTTGTGTATCTCACACTCTCACACACACACACACACACACACACACACATGGTGTGAGGTAGACCTATATAGTGTCCCTGGTGTGTACATTCAATGGTAACAAATATAATATGACATTTAACATAACAATAATTAAAACATTTTTTTAATGATTTAATATGCACAGCATGTTATTTGTACTTACCTACTTACCCATTTGGTATGTTTGATTGATTGCTGTGAAAATTAATGTTGAATTATCCAAAACTGTTGAAGGGTGATTTGCTGTACTAACACTGTCAAATGTTTGATCAAGACAGTGCCAATAGTTGTCAACCTTAGACATTAGCAGGTGGTTGGACAACTTTAAAATAAATCAACAAACGTGTGACCATGAACACAGGCGCAAGCAGACAGCTGGACTGCCTTCAGTGAACCAGAGCAAGTGGGGTGGTTTCCAAACACAGGTACTTATTTGGTGAACTATGAACCATACATGCTGAGTGTTTGAGTGGATACTGCCCAGCCTACAGTATGTAAAGAGGAACACAGTGTGACTATCGCAATATCAGGTTCAAAAACTAGTTTGTGTTCCTGTCTATGGCATGAAAACATTCATTCAGGGAAAATGTCCAGAAAGATATTCTGTATCTCTGTACGGTTGATTCAAGTTTACAAAAGACTTCATATTTAGCCCTCAATGCCACTTTAGAAGTTGCAAAAACAGCTGTGCTGTCAACATCGCAACTTTTTGGAATTTGGATCATATTTGTCATATTAACGAATGCAAGCAGCGTTTACATTCTGATCCATAACCTTCTGATTTGTGTTATCAGTGCTCACACAGGTTGATGCAGCCAGTGAGCTAGAAATTAATTACACTTGATAGGATTTATCTACAATGCCCTAATTTCCTGCTCAGACTGGCTTTCGAGAGCAAGGGACTTGGCATGATGCTGAACACCATGGGAAAAACACACACACACACACACACACACACACACACACGCATGCATGTAGTCATGCTCTCTCTCTCTCTCTCTCTCTCTCTCTCTCTCATTCACACACTCACAGTTACAAAGCCAGACATGCTCCCAATCATGCAAATTTGCACACACACACACACACACACAGTATATTCACAGATGTGGTTATGTTGCTAAAAGCAGAGTAACTTGCTATTTAAATAAAATCTCTGCATGCTCCTTATGAAGTCAATTGAACTAAGACACAGGGTGACAAGCATGATCTATGTTTTTGTTTGTCCTAGTGGAGGTCGTCGTAGCTCAGCACCTGTGTCTGTGGATAACTGCTTATTTTGACATTTTGACATTGAGACATACATTTGGACCTAATGAAGACAGTACTCAAGACAAATTGCTATGTATCCCATCTTATTTTGATACTATATGTGGGTAAGAAATACAGTGATAGATGTTCCTTTAACCTTACGGTAAGGCAGAACACATTTAGCAATGCAAGTTAATGGGCTAGATAAATTATTCCCATATTCCTAATAAAGGGCAGTAATTCGATTTTTAGATTAGATGTAAATGTGGTCAGTGTGTAGCCTAATGTCCCCCCCCCACTCACACACACTCACACTACAACACACGCTACATTTTGGGGGGCTGATAGCAAGGGCCATACATCACTGACTAGCACAGCTGTCCTCTGCCATATAGTAAATGAATGCTAATGCAATTAGCTCTGTTGCCATCATCTGAACTATATGCTGAATTCAGCAAGAGTGGAAGGAGGTGTGTGATGGTGTGGCCAGAGAAGGAACCTAGATGGTAGGGAGAAAAAGAAAGACCTCCGGATCTAATTAAGGAAAAGGCGTTGGAAATAGGTGCATAACACCCCAAAACTGTCTATGATTCATAAGAGAGACATATATTTTACCATGAATATTGGAATAGCAGAAATCTGTCTTGGCATGCATAATCAAAGCAGTCCGAGTCCAAAAGGCATATAAATATCACCTGGTGAATACACGATGACATCAGCGACTACGATACCGCCATCTCCCCAAATAATGCATGTAAATGCAATTACATATTCATGTGCTGGTGTGCGTCTTACACAGGGGAACCCTCAGGGCCATCAAGTTATTCAGTGAATACCCCAAATAAAATATAGTATAGTATATATAATAAATAATTATTATATCAATAATTATTATATATATACACAGTACTGTATATATTGATCTGATTTAAGCTACTGAAAGTGAGACCTTTTAGTAAGCAGCAGACTCTCTGACACTTAACAGTGCTAAGCTACAATACATGAAGGCAAATGGGGTGAAAATGAACCAATCACATGTTTTCTTGTGATAGTTGCAAGAATGCAAGTTGCAGAATACTCTGAACAGAAATAAATACTAGTGTCTGAGCAACGCACAGCATTCAATACGTGTATTTAATACCTTCCACGTTCCAAGTGAATAGAGGCATATTTGACGTGCTAGTTGTCATTAGCTAATCACAGGTTGATATGGGATGGAGGTGGGAAGTTCTGTAATAATTTCAACATCATTCGACTAATAGAGAATGCCCTACCACGCGGCTACTGTTGCTTTACCGCCAGGTTTGCCAAACAAGTTGAGTACTGGTATCAGAGGGAGTGAACTAGCTAAAGGCCTGCATGCTACTACATTTTACAGTAAGTGAGAATAAAAACCTTTGGCCACTGAAATTTGATCTACTGTAGTACAGTACCATGGGACACAAAGAGAATAATGTGAGACAAAAGAGAAGAATTATGAAACGATTGATATTCACATATCTTATTTCAGGGGACCTATCGATAAGTCAAGATTAACGCGGCACCAGCAAGTACTAATAACGAGGCGCCAATATTCATCTTGCTGTCAGCATTGCATTTTTGGGGACAAATTTGAGCATCAAGAGGTATTTTTTAGCATCATGATGACTTTGACGCTGACACTATACTGTACATTGACGATGGATTTCGATCTTCTCAACTCGGAGTTCCATTCCCATGGCAACACTAAACACATTTTTGGAGAAGTGGCAGACCTCAGACTGGAGATGGATATGAAAAATGTGCCTGAAACGGATTGCAGAGTTGTTGGACTGGGCAGCTTGCTTGTCATCTATGAGGCCTATTACAGGAGAGAGGCCGCGCACCAGGAGTTGGGGAGCACAGTTGCATGGATGGGCATGAATGGGCATTTCCATAGCACTGCCAATAAACCTTATTCAGGTGAGGTAGAGGTTAAGGACCACAAGCGACGTCTTTGTCGGTAATATTTATGCTTGGTGTGTTTGGCGAGATTGTTGCATGTCGCATTTAGAGGTAACATGCTAGGTTGGTTTGCGTGTTTGTGGAAACCTTAAAAGTAGGCCTGACGATCGAGCGTTTTGATAAACTATTACAGTGTTAGTGGTACAAGTCAGGCCAATATGTAGACCAGGCTGTACTGTGTTATGTATTTTGCGTGTGTGATGTGACGTTAAGCTTTTGAGCACTGGTTCTGATTGCTATAGTGGCCCAGATCACACAGCTGCGTCGCTAAAGGGGCGCGTCGCTAAAGCGGCCTCTTCAAAAGTGCTGTGATAAACCCCTGATCACACAGAGATGGGCTGCTTGAAATAATAGGCACCTTTTGAGTTGTGGTGACACTGAAGGCCCAGCGTCGAGGGTCACGGTTCGCTACTTGCATCTTAGGCTGGCAACATTCAAGCCTGACAACAGTAGCATTCCATTCTTTCATCCTCAAAGCATTAATTATGAAAGGATAACCATTAGTAAGGACAAACAACCCCATTCATCAGGACTCTGATACAAAAAACAAACAAGTTAGGGCAGACGGGAATGTAGACAAACAACCGCTATTAGAAAACATCTTATTTGGACAACATGGAAGAAGAGGAGCTAATTTTAACAACAACAAGTAATCAAGCATTTGTGTTTTCCCCCTGAACCATAGATGTATTACCACTAGAAAATTGGCAAACTTTATTAGTGGACATTTGCTTGTCTAGACCTGTATACTTTTCTACAGTATATAAAGTTTTATACCGGCTTTGTGTCAGTGCTTAGTGTCACTGCTGTCTAGCGCCTTGCGATATGATGTTGATGTTAACAGGGCATAATTACATTAGATATTCAACATCTACACCCAACCGCCATACACAACATCATTAAATTAATCTACTAAGACTTAATCACCTCTTTCCTGTGTTCAGCCAAGTGAAAGTATCGAGGGAAAAAAAGCAGTTGTTGAAGTGTACAACCTTGTGGTAGGCGTTAGTCAGGCTTAATTTAGGCTCTTTTTTCTTTATTTACAGTTTACTCGCTGAAGCAGCGTTTCCAGAAGTGGATCAATTATGGTTGCAATCTTACACCAAAGGTTCACACATTCTCTCTTTTGCCTCCTGTTCAGTGGGAAAAATAAAATATCACTTTAACCGTTAACACCCCTGATAGCCAAAAATGGCCATTGCCAGAAAACGCCAAATCTATTTGAACCACACATATGAGCAAAACTAAATAGCACCTGACCCTGCCTGTGCCTCAGAGGAAAGGACATCTGTTGAGGTGATGTCTTGGTAGTAGAGCCACAGGTCTGATTTAAACGGATGGTTCTCTGTCAACAGCTTCCTGTGCTACTTCTTTTTAATTAGAATACTGCAAACATCCTCTACCTTCACTCGCTGTGTCACTTCCCTGGATCACACACGACGGCGTGACGGAGCTGCAGGAAGCACACAGCAGCAAGACGACATGATTCCATTAAGGAGCTGCTGTGGAGCACTGGTCACAGGCAGGCATCCAGCAGATAGGCCTCCATATACTGTACACATAAATACATACTGTTTATGTATATACACACATTATGGCAAGCCCAAACATGAATTTGTGAATGAACACTGATATACATTATTGCATGAACTCATACGGAATATATGGAATGAAGTCTTATATATACACACTATATATGAATAGAATAAATCAGATAATTTTGTTCAAGGACTGGAAGGATTTTATGTGACTGCCAGTACAATGTGACAGTTCTGGGCTGGCAGGCCCATTGGCTACAGTGCAGCTTTCACAACGCTAACGTAGGCGTTGACAAATGTGTTTTTGTTGGCCTTTCTTCTGTACAAACTCAGCCACAATGCCATGTGATGAATCACGATGAAGAACCTCCACAAGGGACACAATGGTCAGAAGCACTAGAGCCAATAGGAACAGGGAAACGCACATTAGAGAGAACGTCTGTGGTGTCGAATGAGTTAAGCCTTGACGTAGGGCCTGATATTGAAGTCAGTACATACAGTCTATATAATAAATAATACAAAACAGTTTTGGCATGGGAGAGAGTCATTCAACAATGGCTATGCTAGAGTAGGTGGATACAATTTTGTTTGAATATTGAATAATGCAGAAAAACAATACAGTATTATATATGGTTTTAATAAGTTTAATGGTCTTAATTTTGATTGTATTCATAAATGAAAGGCCTAATACTATGTGCTTTATGTACTATGTGTGGAGACCACTAGATGATGCAAGGGAGTATTCAAGCCTTGAGTATTCAAGCCAAGTGTGCCATTTATTTCTAAAGGCTGAAGATGAGACAGTGTTTCATGTTTGAAATGATTCTCTAAGGAAATGTGCTGTATGTGCAACCATTGTTTCCTGAATGAATGCAGCATAATGAATACATGCATGTACACTTTCCATTACCTCTACCAATCACTTTGAAATAGATTTCTTTGATTCACAGATGAGGTGATGGATTGGAAGGTGAACTGCAGGAAGAAGATGCTGGGGAGGTGCCAATATATCTAAATAGTCTTCCTCTGCCAGAATAAGACAGTTTACTTCTGTTTCAGTGGTGAATGGCTAAGGCCTTAACTTAAATTTAATTTAAAACCTCACAGCTCAATGGCATCTACCACTTTGTTAAATATCTCTCTTACCAATCACATGGATGTACACGGTATCATCTCAGAGCACATCAAATCCCATTTGATAAATTCTGATATGATGTGGGCTTGGCCTGGTGAAAACTTGTAAACATAGCAACATAGGATTTCTAGGATGTACTTTTTACGAATTCATATTAAATGACAGTAAAATACCAGAGGAGCGTTTGACTGCCCATGCTGCCTAATCATCAGATTGTTCCCATGCCGTGTCTTCAAATTGAGATGATTTCAGTCCATTTCAAACTAAATGCACAGCAGCTTTCATTGGTATCTGGGGCGTGCAGTGATTGTTGTATTAAATAGCTGTTAAACCGTCCATTGTAAAGGCGCTGTCTGGAGATCTCTAGATAGGCAGGTGCTCTCTATGTACCCTTAGAATTGACAGCCACGTCCTGATCTGTTTCTAAATTAGGAAAGCAAATGCTGCATCTCCACTGACAAATGTGTTGGCACACTGGAACGGGGGAGTCGATATCCACTCATTGACATGTTCGGCCATATTGTCAAGACAATTTCCATTATGGACCCTGTGGTATCTCTCAGCAATCAGTCGCAGTTAGCAGGAGAGTAAAGATAACCTTCACGCTGATGGTAAAAAAAAAATAAAGAAATACTGGTGCAGTCAAGTCAAAACTATTTATCTGGGTGATGTAAGAGTTTGTTGCTAGAGCTGTGTGTTCATGCAGAGGACAGCCTGATCTACAGGGTACCGAGAGTGAATTATTATGCATAATTGATAGGCCTGAAAAAATGGCTTCATAAGGAATTGGAATTGTATCCCTTTTTGCTTATAAATGTTGGCTTTGTGTAAATTAATCTGTTTCCATAAATGTGCTATCTTTGCAATGAAGCTGAATTTGGGAAAATATAGCTGTTGCAGCCTTGCTAAAGCATATTGCATGTTGCTTGCAAGCAACCCTGATTTCTTTTTGTCCTTTATTTAATGGGCCGTGAAAACAGAACTTGTTTTAAAGACATGGATACTTTGAAGTCTTGCTTTGAAAAATTCTCCGGCTTTTCCAAATTATTTCCCCTTCTTTTAACTGTCTGTCATTGCACTCCTTGTGCAATGAATGGTATTTCAGGTGGTGTGAAATGTCCCCTGTAGCCCCCAGTAAGTCAGGTCATCTTTATTCATACCCAGGTATTTCATACTTGACAGCATCACTGTGTGCTTATCGTGGAGAGCGGGGGTGGAGAGAGCATGCCCACCCTTCAAGAAGGCACTCAGGGGGCGCTGTCTCAGAGCTGCTGGCACATGCACCTCAGAGCACCAGTCAGGCATCAAGCCTGACTGGTGCTCTGTACCCAGCTACCCTGATGAGGTGCTGATGGTGTGTGGCTGCTCTCCAACTCATTCACTCTCATGCAATGTTTGCTATTCCTGCTACATAGCAAAACCTCCAGAGTCCACTTTGTGGGAATGAGTCTATGAAACGACAAATATGGAATGCATACTAGATGTGTACTAGGAGCCATAATATACAACACTGTCATGCTTTGATGGACAACTCGTATCTTAACTGTATATATATACTGTATATATACTGTATATATATAGATTGTGTATATTAAAGCTGCCTCAGGTATGATGCGAGAGTTGCAACATGAGTTAACAAAAAAATAATGAAAGTATGATTTTGAAAACCCTGTTGGTTTGCTAGGTTAAATCAGGCTTTACTGTTTAAATTGTTCTTTGCTTAATGCTGATTAAATGCTTGATTTGTATAACCAGTAGACACACCCAGGTTAAACATACATTTCTACCAAGAGTGGAGAAACGGAAATTACATTATAGTTAACATTTTTCCCCCAATCACTTTTGATCACTGAGATTGAACTATAGTTTTCTAAAAGCAGTATGCTATTGATAGACTGCCAACTACTTCAAAAGATACCATTTCAGAATAGCAGGCCTATAGCAAAAATAAGTAATGACAATCAAAATTGTCTAAAAATTACAACTTCATGTGCCAAATAGATTCACCAGCACAGACTAAATGCCAGTGAACATTTCGGTAAATGTTCAGCCCCTCACTAAATTGAACAGATTGCACAGATGATAACAGATACAAGTATGTGTGCCTCAGGGATTTGTCTTGGAAGTATGCGGTATCATTTTGACTTATCTGATCCATAAAGAAACAAAGGGAACTGTGTTTTGTAATGGAATCAGGCATGGGGATTTCATTGAATTGAACGTTGCAGGTAAAAATTGCCCTCACATGTTCCAATAATAAACAACATTCTTCTGGTTAGGTGCCCGGGCAGCTTAACAGGATAGGAACTAGTGGCCATTTAATAAGAGGTTGGCTGTATAATCTGTAACAATCCTGTTAATTCTCTCCAAATTGGTTTTTAGTCTTCGTGTTGGATGAGACAGTTAACATCTTAGCAGGCAGTTTTGGATAGCTAGCCTAATTTCTTGTCTGGTGAGCTGAGGAGCTCCTCCTTTGTTCCTAGTCAATGTGGCCACATTCCCACAAGCACAAAAGCCTCTAGAAGTCATTTAGAATCTGACTGGGGTTTCACAATCAGCCAACACTGCCTCAATTATAGCCTCTCATAGCTGCAAATGATCTCATAACCGTATGAACAAAATGGTATAAATTAAAGAAAATCTTGGCAAAAGATATACAATTATTTCTTCTCCGAACTAGTCTTGCTCTAAATTCCTCTAAAAATTATGCTAACAGAATTGACTGAAAATGTTCCATCCTTTCTCAGAATCAGTTAATTAGTTGGGTTTACTGTACATATATGGGTAGGATCACTGATTGCATTATTGTTAGACAATTCCAATCAAACTTTTCTTAAAACATAATCCTGAAAACCTTTTTCAGGTTTTTCATAGTAAAGCCATGACAATTAATTTATTTTCATGGTCGTAATTTTTTTACACTTTTAAAAGTCATCATCCATTAAATTAACAAGACTGATTGATAAAAATAACATACTGTAGTAGTTTAATTATTTTCAGTGAGATTAATGTTATTAAAGTCTTCATCTAAGAATTGAAATACATCAGATATGTTTCATGTCAGTGTATGTTGAGAAATTGCTACAGTAGCCAATGTTCTAGCCTACGGAGCTATGTCAGTAGTCATGTGAAAGTCAGTACAGTGCATAATGCATAATATGTGTAAATGATTGACACATACCTGGCTGTACTTAGACTGATAAGACAATCAGTGCCAATCAAGGTGAAAATTATGCAAATCTGGTCACTGGTCATTCAATAGGTGCACCGTTTATGGAGACAGGATGGTCGAGTGGTCTGTGTGTTTGGCTCCCAGCCAGAAGGTTGTGGGTTCAATCCCCAGTGTTGACCTACCTGTAAGCATCCTTGAGCAAGATGCCTAACCCCCTACCCCCTCAACTGCTCCCAGTGGTTGGTTGCACCTTGCATGGCAGCAATCACCATCAGTGTGTGAATGTGAGGCAAAATGCTGTAAAGTGTTTTGGATAAAAGCAGTCCATTTACCATTTATGGGGAATTAAACCTAATTTAACCCAATGTAATTTGGTCAATGGCGAATAAGGATTTTGGGTTTTCAACACTTTAGAATAGGTATATATTTTAAATTAAAGTTGTTCTTTACTTCATTATATTGCTACTTATTCATTAAAAAAATCTTACTTTGAACCATTGTCATTTAATTATTTTATTTTAATTTATTTTAAAATTTTAATATAGAATCAAATGATGACATGCCACAAAAATGTCATACGGGATAACGCTGACAATTCTTCAAAATATATATTTATTTTACTTTATTTATAATAAAAAATATATAAAGCACGGTCTTAGCCAGTAATTATTCATTTGTATAAAATGTTTTCTTCTTGTGTTCTTAGGTATATTGATGGTAGCACTCATATAAAAATGCCCAAGTGAAAACTTGACATTTTTGCATTTCAAATTTAGGTGCGGACAGTTATCCCGTATGACATTTTGCCAATTTAAAGTCTAATAAATCCTTCAGTTTTTGTTGCTCTGAATAATGTTACATATCATTTGATTTACAAAGGCTTATTGGCATATCTCACATAATTTTAATTTAAAAAGTACATATTTATATATTACAAATATGCTTCGGACATCAAAATTGAGACGCCACGTCATTGACCCAATTACAGTTGTCAGATAGTGTTTAAAATATTATGCTATGAGAATGAGTACATTGGAGATATTCAATGACACATATATGTTTTTAATATATATATATACTGTAAATGTTGTGGTCAAATGTCAATAAGAACATTTCCTGCTATGATAGGCCCATTCAGAATGACAGCTTCAAGTCAGACAGCCACAATTAAAAACCAGCATATTTGTTTTTAACATCATTTAGAGATACGGCACTGATGATTGCCAATCTGAAGACTTGAAAGCAGATGTAATTAACATCGTTGACAGCACAATATTTTGATTTTACATACGTAACTTTCACATATTCATTCTTCGGTAAACAACTCAATAGCCAGTCAAATCTCAACAGCCTAGAATCATTTGCATTCTGCATTGGTGGAGATTTGAAACTAAGAAATACAGCGATTGACAGTGTAATGTAAAATTAACCAGTTAGTCATTTGTATTCTCTCTGGATAAAGAGCTACTTAGTCTGGGTGCCATATGAGCTGCTGATGATATTGAGAGCAGGGGTTTGATGTCCCCTGTAAGACCATTGTGAGCGAGTGTCTGGCCAGAATGGGAGTTGTTAAGGAGATGAGCAATTTGAAGGACACCCTTTGACTCAGGGATGAAGAAATAATTCCTCATTATCATACCCAGCCACTGCTTCTTGCATGCAGTCTCCAACCAAACACAAGAAAGGGAAATTACCTGTCTAAAGGCTCCCCAAGGAATAATCTTTGACCTTTCGTTGCTTGTCTTTGTGTGAGAACTGGCCCTGGGTGTATTTGAAGGGATGGTTCATAGCAATGTCAATGTAAAGGCATACTTTGCAACATATACCATTCAGCTTGTTGTAGCATGAATCCATATATATAGGTGAATAGAATGTTAGTGTCCCAATTCCAGTTAGCATAAAGCTGGTGTGTTACGACTGGCAGAAGAAACAGTGAAGTGTCTGAATCACTAAGGACAGACAAAGCCAGGAATTAGACTAGAAATAATATTGGTAGTTTTTAGGTGATGGGGAAACCTATGTCGAACGCATGTTGCATAGTGGAGAGGGTTTTCTTGCATGTAAGTGATTATTGTATGTCAGATCTACAAGGCACATGGGCCTCCAGACCCAGTGCTGTTGTTTTTTAAATGTCAAATGCGAATTAGATTAAAATACAAACATGTTTCTCTTGTTTCTACCCTAGTGTTCTTTACATAGCAATTGTGTTTATTGTGCAATTCAGTAAAAGACCTTTTTCAACCATATTCAACTGGGCTGAATTTACAGTCTTTTTACTCTGGACCTGTAATTCTGTTATTCTGCCACAGTTTCTCGTTCTGTTTCACTACTTTGAAACTCATACTAAATATGCAGAAATGTACCACATGTCACAGCAAAGTTTAGGGGATTGTAAATGTTATAGAGCTAAAAGCCTATTCAGGGACTCATAGTGTTAACTTATACATTTCATATAAGAAAAATGTGGCCTTCGTGTAATAATGACTTGAGTTTACATATTTCAACTCTAGCAAAATTAAACATACATCTAAAGCTATGCTGGCCTAGGTTATTAGTTGTAAAGTAAAGTAAATGCGCTGTAGACAGTAACCCAGTTTCAGTGGCTATTTACATGATGCACTTTTCATTTAAATGTAAGTTTACATTAAAGAAGTAGTGTGTATTTATTGGTCGGAGGTGGCAGAACGGAATTCAGACACACAAGCACACACACACACACACCTACACACCTACACACACACACATACAATGGGCCAGGTGTGCATATGCTATGTCCAACAATGCATTGGAAATTTGAATTGAATCAATAGGCAGTTTGCTGAAGGTAGTTCCTGTTAAACAAGGGATTGCATGATGATTCAAGGCAAAAATGCTAACGTGGCTTCATATGCACGAATAAGAGCATCACATTTTGAGTCAAATAATTTGAAGGCACCGCTTGAAGAGCCTGGGTTGAGAAGGAAACAGCTGAGTGTGGGAACCCCAGGGGACACATTATTTAAATGATGCACATACAGTATAGCTGAATAGGATAATTTAAGCAGTTTCTGGGGCGTGTGAGTATGGAGGCTCCCAATCAATACACTACCGTCACGATGCATTAACCAAAGATAATCTGAACCTGCCTCAGGAAAAATGAATGAATTCCTGAGAATGTACTGTAAATGTAGACATTAAAGGAAAGTACCTTTGACTGTCTTCAGTTACAAGCAGTATCAATGTGTCTGTTCCAGATAGAATAGTTGCTGCATAACCTGTGTAATAACCTCAATTAATAGTCTCAGTGGAAGCAGTGATGTTATAAAATTCCAAAACACAGTCTGAAAATGTAATATTATGTAACGTGCCTTGTGATACCATCCTGATCTTGGAAGCTTCAGTATGACTTCACCATGAGTGTCAGTCTGGAACCCCTCCATTCAAAAGCATTTGCCATAGAGGGAGTGCTAATATATTTCAATCGATCTTCCTTACGCTCAAGTGGAAACCGAAACAGGTGGAAACCGAATCATCTGGGAACAGAATCAGGTGGAATACAATTGTCAAGCAGACATACGCTAGATGTCGTTATTTTAGGAAAAACTTCAGCTGACGGTTGATTGGCAGGCAGTTTTCCTAACATCCGATAAATACTATAAAATTGAAGGGATCCTGAGTGATATTGACAGCAAAATTAAATTGGAGCTCACAAGTTCAGGATGGTAGCCTATATGAGGCTAAGTAATGGTTTCTCATTATTAATGCAAATTGTAAAATGTTTTATCTCACTTCACATTAGATAATTATAATATAGATAATAATATGTATAATATAAATATTAATAAAATGTATAATATAGTATTCCATTAGATCGTTCTCATTCTAATGCGCAAGTCTGCCAACCACAGCATAGCTAATTTTAGGAATATCAAAAAAAGATTAACTTTATTTCTAGGCTCTTAAATCATTCCAGCTACTGGCTATGGGTACCAGGCCAAAAATGTTTCTTTATGAATTGATTCACTCACACAGGAACGTGAGTGCACACAGTCAGTCAGGATGGAACCTGTGGATATACAGTAAGCATTACATGTGTTCTACTACAGCTGTTGATGGCAAAATGCAATGTCACTGACTGTTGCAGTGACATTGTGCCCACTGTGTTAAGCATGTTTTAGTTTAACATTACCGTCATATAGTAGCATAGGCTTTTTAGTGCACATATTGCAGCATTTCATGAGATTCATCCCTTACCTTTTAGGATACCCTGCTAACATTAAGGAGTAAATAAAAAAAACACTTCTGAGCATTAATAATAATGACAATGTTTTTAACTCCAATTCCAAATCAAAGACTTTGCAGGCACTGTGGTAATGTGTTTAAGCAAACACATCCATTTACAGGATGAACCCAGCAAACATTTTAAGTCCCTATACCGATACCTGGGCTTTGGGTATTGGCCCTATTGACACCGATACCCGATCTAGCTATCAGACCGATACCTGATATCAATATTGGAGTGCAGCAGTAAGGACACATCTTATTTCTCTCTTCCCTGCTGTTGTACGTCGGTCAATGTATTATTTTGACCTCCATACATGGGTCACAGCAAATGGTACATCTTGTGTATTACATATATTATATAAAGAGAGAGAATATACTGTAGATGTGGATGCTTCATTCCCATTGCACCCTCCTTTCCATATCAGCCAGCATTCTCATGGTGCAACGCGATGCCATTCTCTGAGGATCCCACTTTGATCCCCCTTACCGCACCTTGCGATATTGCAATTAACCCACATAAATAACTGCACTAAACTCCTCAGTACATCAGCTCCCACGAGCACACAGTGGGACCTAGAAGGAGGTTAAACGTAATCTTGTTTTGTTTCCTAGGGTGAATGTTACCAGGAGCTCTGAATCCCTGTTGGTGTGAGAGCAGCAGGGGTTTTCTGCTGCAGCGCTTCAAATATTTGGATGATGAATCACTATAGTGCAACCCTCTCCAAACGTTCACCACCTGCTAAAAATGCTCGCAAGAAACCAGAGCTATTTAAAGTAAACAGAATATACATACAATTGGAGAGTAAACAGCTGAATAGACAGCTCTCAGTAGGGTTTGTGTATGTATTTCTGTGTTTTTACTGATGCAATTGCTATGGCTTTGAAGTATCCATTATACATTATCTGTTAATAGTGTCTAACCATATTTGTATTGGGCTGCTGTTGCTGAAACTTTGTGTCACAAACAAAGTCAGTAATTAGTGTTAATTGTATTCTTGTTGGTCACCAACTGCATGTGACAGTATTGGCTTAAGGCTTGTCTCACTTGACAAATTCTCTTATACTGCTGAAGTGATTGCTCCCTGCAGTACAATGTATGTCCTACAATGTTCTGTAGCTCTATGATAACACAGCAAATTCCAAACTATGCATTGATTTATTGATGTGCTGTCTTCTAAAGTAAGACACAATCCTATTTTCTGTGGGAAGTTTGTAAGACAATATGCATTATTCTATGGCAGAACAAAAGACGTCTTTGAAATTCACCTGGGGTATTATGTCAAATATGAATATTTTATTAAGCCTCTTGCTTCGTTGAATGTCCATTGTTGTTATTGATGGTAGTCTAGTGTTATGAGCCTAGGAGTGCAGATATGGGTGGAGAGATGTTCACGCTGTTCAGAGTGTTAATTATTGAACTTATTTCTCACTTAACACAGGGTATGATTCTAAAGCTTAATTAAGTTGGATAATTAACAAAAAAGGGCATTCACACCTACAAATAAATGTAATCGACCATTTGAATTGAATATTGACTCAAAAGGCTTTCTTAAGAGACCTCAAATTGCTTATTCCTTTTGCAAAAAATCACAGTATAGCTCAGAGTAGAGAATTTTTCATTGTTGATTTATTTTTTGTTTGGATTTTTTCCTCTTCAGGAGGGACGGTCAACATTGCAGAACCAGTTCACTGAATTTTCTCTGTCTGTGCTTTGTAGTTGACACATTAGGTGTTATTATTCCTCCACATGTCAGAGTCAGAATACCACCATTGAGGATTAGACAAGCCAGGGACAGTCAATTCCATCTACAACAATCACTCTTCTGCTTCTTCGACCTACCAGGCAATCTTCCGGGCAATTATCACCTAAAGGTATGCGTGAACTCTTTTGTTCACTCATGCCCCTGGCATTTTGCGTCCACAGTTCTTCAGTACTGTGCACCTCTAACTATCTGAGAAAAGAAAAATCCGGGCCTTAAGAGAGAAATTGAGAGGCTGCTCTTTTTCTCCCTGCCAAAATAGACTTCTTTTTCATCCACTCATCTGTTTCAAGGGAGAGCAAAGTTATGGATTAAGTCAAGGCTAAACTGCAAGGCGGACAGTCGATGCCATTGCTACAGTAGCTGCATTTGTGTTTAAGCACAGTAAATGCTGCGCACAGTTTTTCTTTAAAAGCAAGTGTAATTACTCACACTTGGAATGCATGTGTAGAATGTTTGTGCATGTGTGTGCACGCATGTTTACTCGTGTCCTTGTGAGCAGCTCAGGGTTCACAGGTGATCCGAATGGGAGAGTACAGTACAGTGTTTTTTTCCTCCACTCCTTCCCTGTCCGGCCTCTCTCTCTCTGTCCCTTCTCTTTTTCCATACTTTCCTTTGGCCTCCCTCTGTATTTTTCTCTCTTTCCCGGGTTAAGATCTCAAGTCTGCCTGCCGCCCCTAAAGCACCAGGCTTAGCATCCACAGTTCAAGCCAGCACTTTGAAAAAGCGCAAAGCCCCCCCGACCAAAGCGGCTTAGTGGGTCTGCGGTCACAGAGGCCTCGGTACGAGTCCCTTTCTTCTGCCACGCTCATTCCTGCCCACCCTCCTCTTTCTCTTCCAGTAGGCTGGGGGTAGAAGATTCCGGCATCTGATCATGTCCAAAAGAGAGGCCAGGCAGCATTGCAGACACCCAGGAGCTTTCTGGGATGTGACAAGCTCAGTGTTGATCTGCGGCTATGCACACCAGCGTGCCCAACACGGCTCTAAGCACTCATGCCAAGACAGAGCAGGGCCATACTGAAGTAGTGGCAGACACATTCAGCTGTGTGACCGGGCATTAGGTCTGCTATATAAGCCTCTTGTTTCTGCCATAAGAGGCAACAAAGACTAGATTGCTCGGTCTTTGACATATGTTCTATAGATATATTTCCAGTATGGTAATATGCTTAGGACTGAGGCACTCTTTTGATACTTTACTGCCCCAGGCAATTTTCAGTCATCTTTTTGTCTCTTTAATGTTTTTGCTATCTTTTGTGTCATTATTGTAAACCAACATTTCTTCTTTTGCAAGTACAGTACAGTATTTCCCTTGAGGCAAGCACATTGAATTACACCTGTTATCATCAAATCATGTTTAAACTTTAAAGGTATGTTTTATTAGAGGGCCGGAAATAACATTTTATTTATAATGGTTGCGTGGGCAGTATTAGTGTTGACTATGATGACAATAACTGACACTGGTCTGTAGTAAATCAAAATTAGCCTGTTGACTTCTGGTTTCCCACTTCATGTGAGAAGGCTGTATCATTGTAGCAACTGAATGATATTTTCTTTCTTTCTGGAATTGTATGATTCATTCTGTTTGTGTCCTAATTTTGCAGCAGGCCTATTCTTTACCTCTCTCTTTGCCTGAGGGAACTGAGAGGAATCAAACTTTGCGTGGCAGACGTGTAAACTATAAGCCAAAGCAAGCCTCTTGCCTGAAGTAATGCCCTGCGTGCACAGAAAGAGAGTAATGCTGAGATATGTGGCGCTGGAGGGTTGCTGCTGTGTGTCAGAAGGTGGAAACTCATGTAAGCTTTCCCTAAGGTAAAGGCATTTTAATGCCGTGGCCTAGTGGGAGCATGTGAGATTACCTGTAGTGGCACTGCCTTCCTTAAGGCTGCCATCAAGGCCTTTCTATCAGAGAGGGCAGCGTGACAAACAGCTGTTACTGCATCAAAGCCTGTCCTTCAAGATTACCGGTTTGGTCCAGGGCGTGCACGTGCGTGCGCATGTGTGCAGGGTAGCTCGGCCACACAGGCATGGGCAGGATGAATGTATTATTGAATCAAGTCGTGATGCTAAATTTAATGTTTTGGAGTGGAATGAATGTCAAGTTGCTACAGGAGGTGGGTGTGCTAAATTCTGACGTGAGTGTGTGTCATAGTCATAGCCCCATCTGCTTCCAGGCAAAGATAAAGGTCATTATCTGAAAAATCTAAAGAAGAAGACTCAGTTCATGTCCAAAATGATTCAAAATATCCAGACTTTAGAGCATTTCATAAGCAGTGCCTGGAGCGACATTATTTAAGACGATATACCTCTTAACACACACACACAGAGGGAATTGTCCTGTAATGCCCTTTTACACCAAGCGCGACGCGAAAAAGCGATGCGAATAAGCGAAAAAAACGATATTTTCGCGTCAAACCATTTACACCAAACGCGACGCGTTATTTCGAATGTTCAGACATAATTCCAGAATAATTTGACGTCGGCGACAAAAGTCGAAGACGAGTGGACGTGCTTTGCTATGGATTGATTGACTGACAGGTTTGGTGCCTCCCTGTTGCAGCGGTGCCGAGTGCATGGTGCCTTCTTTTTATGTAGTCAGCTGAACTAATCCGGAGGGAAGAGAACGAGTCTCAGTGGCGAGTTGGATAATGTGTTCTCTACAGTTTGTGACTTCG